>BJFM01002356.1:41140-80250 GCA_016586285.1 Arothron firmamentum | reverse complement strand
CCCCCCCCCCCCCCCCCCCGCCCCCACGAGCACACACATTTCCGCCTGTTTCAGAATAGCACGGATGATTTGCTCATCTTTGCACCACCAGCACCAGAGTTGCATCATTTCTTACCGCCTGTGTGCGACTGTCTTTCCACCTCTGATCTACTATGACAGAAAAATACAACCGAAACGCTGTGTTTCACCCATTCTACAACGATTAAAATTCCCACTCGTGTGGGGATGTTTGGTTTTTACACCCTCAGGTGACACCAAGCAGAGCTCCGCCCATCTTACCCACGGTGCCTCCAGGAACATTTAATGCTCTAATGTATTATCTATGTGCTCTTAAAGCAATGTTTAGTATCTCATCATCGCCATTTTTAAAAGCATTACAGACACACACACACACACACACACACACACACACACCAGAGGTCCTGTGACTCAGGGAGGGGTAGAGATACCTCGCGAGCGTGTCTGCTAGCTTTAATCAGCAGCCCCGGCTGTCTGACAGGAACACTCATCTGAGGACTGTGGGAGTTTCTGTCTGACTTCTGAGAGACTGCTGTGAAAGATTCTACAAAGCAACAAAGAATAAAGGAAGTGAGCTGAATGTCGCTGTTACATCTCTGTGAGGAATCAGTGCCTCAACCAGAGAGCTGGACGCTGAGTTTGTGGGATCCATTTACTCTCTGCTGACCTGCTGGATAATAACACACCTGAGTTACTGCACTCTTGAAAATGATGCATTTAGGCCTTCTTGGAATGACCAAGCTGCACATTCTCATGGCGAATGTGTGTGTGTGTGTGTGTGTGTGTGTGCAGAGGAGAATGTGACTGACCTTCCCAGCAGGTCTATCATGTGACAAGGGTAAATCCATAACTGTTGTAACCCTATAGCTACTGCCCGGCTGGGGCCCAAAAATTCTACAGTATTACATAAAACCATTTGCACGACACTACAAACGTTTCTAGTTTTGAATGCATTCGGCAGCTTTGTGTGTTTGGACGCATGCAGCTGCAGGAGAATGTGATCAGAAGTCTGATCCGAAGCTGTTTCGCTGGATTGAGGAAGAAAAAAGAAAAACACTGTCTGAGTTTCCTTCAGCAGGAGGAGAGATTAATGAGCGATATGCACCTCTTCTTTCAGCGATTTCTTTGACACGGGCCATTTCTTTAAAGCTTATACAATGAAACTCAGTGTCACACTGTATAAAACACCCACCCACACACACACACACACATAGACTAGTTATCCTTGTGAGGACGTTACATCTGGCCTTCTATTGTATTCCAGTTCAAGCCCTTTTATAACTCACAAACAAATTCTATTGATATATTTGTTTTTTATTTTTTTTATTCAAAGCTCTTTTAGCTCTCTGTGAGGTGCTTTTACCCAGAAGAAATGGTCTGCTCTTGGTAACAACACCAGAACCCAGACCACCGCCCTTTCCAGCGGTCGAACCTGAAACCTTTGGCAGCTGAAGTGGGGGCTGGCAGCTGGCACTCAGAGTCTACCGACGTCTCTCCCTGAAAAAGTCTTGGCTCTCTTCTTTCTTGCTTATTTCTTAAAAATAAATCACACAGATAAATGTTTGGTTATTAAATAGACTGGTTTTTTTTATGATACAAGTTTCTGGACTAAGTTGCAATCAAACTGAAAGTATGTTCAAAAACGGCCAGTATCAGCTTTTCAACCTCTTTCTCTTTGTTTTGACAGAATTAGACATTGATAACTGGAGGTTTTGCTTTGATTCTGTGTTTGAAACTGTGGTGGCATTACAGTGGAGGGGTGGAGTAGGCGTAGGAGACGGTGGGAGGCCGGGGGGGTGGGGTTGGGGGTAGACACGGGTGGGGTTGGGCTACAAATAGCGGCGCTGCGCCCAGCCATCCTTCACATCTTTCCTCGCTCAGTTGCCCAGTAGGACATCGGGTCTTCATCAGCTTCACCAGCCAGGCCACAGACGGAGCAGACTCCCAACCAGCCATGAGCAAGTCCTACTCCTCCGCCCAGACCGCGTCTTCCTACCGCCGCACCTTCGGCTCTGGCGTCGGCTCTTCCCCGATGTCCTCCCTCTTCTCCTCCTCCGTCGGAGGTGGTGGCCACAGCTCTGCTGCAAGCCACATGTCTTCCCGGATCTATGAGGTGAAGAGCTCCAGCATTCCCTCTTACTCCAGCTACAGGGTCTCCTCAGGACCCATGGGTGCCGGCATTGGGTCCTCCACAGCCCTGCGCACCTACTCTGGAGAGAAACTCGACTTCAACCTGGCCGACGCCATGAACCAGGACTTCCTCAACACTAGGACCAACGAGAAGGCAGAGCTCCAGCACCTCAACGACCGCTTCGCCAGCTACATCGAGAAGGTGCGTTTCCTGGAGCAGCAGAATGCGGCCCTCACCGTGGAGATCGAGAAGCTGAGGAACCGCGAGGGACCCGGGCGCGTGGCCGAGATGTACGAGGAGGAGATGAGGGAACTGAGGAGGCAGATTGAGGCCCTGTCCAACCAACGTGCCCGGGTAGAGGTGGAGAGGGACAACCTGGCTGACGACCTGCAGAAGCTCAAGATCAGGTAGAAAAGTTCTTCACTAAACCACAACAGCCGGTGATGGTAAAATCAGGAGAAACTCACATTTTCTAATGACCTTTGGAGATTCCAGTGTGAGTGTGTGTGTGTGTGTGTGTGTGTGTGTGTGTGTAATGGTGATGATGGGAATACCTCTGAGGTGTCTATTTGGAGTTACTGGCTCAGTGCTTTGTATTTGGATCATCTGGCGCAGCGACAGCCGGCAACATTATTAAACTCCATCAGCTGTTTTCTTTTTTTTTTTCCAACCTGAGGTCTTGAGTGAAGCATGACAAAGCACCTGCTGCTCCTAACACACACACACACACACACACACACACACACACACACACACACACACACACACACACACACACACACACACTCATCTGCGATTTGCTGCTATGTTGTCACAGTATATTTTTCTGCACATTACTGCGCGTCCATTTGTCGTCTCGTGAAATGTTAAATTTGGAACCCTCCCCTGCCAGGCTGACCTCTCATTCCTCCACCTCTTCACCTTTGGGATAAGCTGAGAAGCTAGTGAGGGTGTGTGTGGATGGGGATTCAAAGCAAAGCCATAAAGTGATATCTGCTTGAATCTCGTGTAAATGGGAAGAGAGATACGATAGCTGGGGAAGGAGCGGTCTCTGGAGGAGCCTCCCTCTCTGTGTCCACTAACTGTGGCTGCTGGTCTTTCTCCCCAGGCTGCAGGATGAGATTCACCAGAAGGAGGAGGCCGAGAACAACCTTTCTGCTTTCAGAGCCGTAAGTCAGCTTCGGCCTAGCTCATTTCACCTTCTGCAATTTTGAAAAAAGGAACTTCAACATTCAACCTGGGCCACATTTTCTGTCTCCTCCCTCACTGTGTTTCATCCAGGATGTTGACAATGCCACTCTGGCCAGGCTGGACCTGGAGAGACGCATTGAGAGTCTGCAGGAGGAGATCGCCTTCCTGAAGAAGATCCATGAGGAGGTGTGTTTGTGTGCCCCACCTGCAGACAGGTCTCGCTCACCGAGCTGAAGGTGTGCGTCAGTCCCACCGCGGCCAACAGCTCCTACGTGTGCTAACTGCTGGGAGAGCAGCAGATGCATTTATATTTGCCCAAACGGCTTCAAAGGACACGCACTCAGACACCTGTCAGCACAGTCCACGTCCTCTTCTGCCACTTCGTCTGATCCCCAAACTCTGACCTCTCTGAAATGCTGAACTGGTGATACGCTGAAGAGAGTGTGTCAGCTGTTGTTCCTGTCTCTGTGTGTGTGATAGAGCGAAAGAGAAGCAGATAAGCAGAGAGTGTGTGAACAGTTGCTCAGCTATTTATATCTTTGGGTAGAGAAGAAGACAGCTGAGTGGGGCTAAAGGTTACTATTTTAAACCTTCTGGTTTCATAAAGTGCAACGGACCTTGTGCCCACTGGGCTGCATAGCTGCTTTATTTCTTGTCCTTTTTGATCAGCCAAACTGGAAATCTTACGTTGAACTGTGTGTCTACTGCCATCTTGCAGGAGATCCATGAACTGCAGAACCAGATGCAGGATACTCAGGTCCAGATCCAGATGGACATGTCCAAACCAGACCTGACTGCGGCCTTGAGGGACATCCGCATGCAGTACGAGGGCATCGCCGCCAAGAACATCTCAGAGGCTGAGGAATGGTACAAGTCTAAGGTAGGGAAGGAACACACACAGACACACACTCTCGAATGGTCTCCCTCAGCCTCTAAAATGTCTTCCCCACCTCGCCAGGTGTCTGACCTGAACCAGGCGGTGAATAAGAACAACGATGCACTGCGTCAGGCCAAACAGGAGACCATGGAGTACAGACACCAGATCCAGTCCTACACCTGCGAGATTGACTCACTCAAGGGAACCGTGAGTATCGACTGCAGGCTCTCAACCACACATTAGCGCTCCGTGGATTTCTTTGGTTCACTCTCTCCCAATTGCAAGTTCACATCTTTGCTCCCATTTAGAACGAATCCCTGCTGCGCCAGATGAGAGACATGGAGGATCGCATGGGCCGCGAGGCTGCTAGTTATCAGGATACCATCGGACGACTGGAGGCAGACATTGCCAAGATGAAGGTGACTGCACTTTTTGTTCTAAAAATCCACAGGAGCACTCTTCAACTGCAAACTTTCCCTCAGATTTCTTTAGAGTTTTATTCTTACCTTAAATTTCCATCCTGAAACTTCATGTGATTTCAAAGGATGACATGGCCCGTCATCTGAGAGAGTACCAGGACCTCCTCAACGTGAAGATGGCCCTCGACATAGAAATTGCCACCTACCGCAAGCTGCTGGAAGGCGAGGAGAGCAGGTGTGTGTGAGATTGTGTGTCATTTGTATAGTATTTCTCTCTGAATCCGAGTCTCACTTTTGTGTCTGTCCTCCCTGCAGGATCACCACCACTGTTCCTCTGCAGTCTGCTTATTCCTCCATTGGATTTAGAGGTACATTACAGAAACAGCTCCGTTTTGTCCTCTCACTCAGGAATACTGAAAAATCCCTTTTTACATTTCAGAGAGAGTGTGTGTGTGTGTGTGTGGGGGGGGGGTGGGTGGGTGGGTGGGGGGGATCTAATTATAGTTTCTGACTCTATATGGAAAGAGCTATTCTGAGGGCATTACGCGCCGCTCACTTGCAGTAACACATTCTGACCACTGTGTGGCACGGTTTTTAAAAAATGCAGTTATGATGACGCTCACAGGAGTACCAGGGAAACCGCACATCAGTAATACGCCATAAGGCACTTTATCCTCACCACTCAATGTATTTAAGGCTAAAATATGCACTGAATCTCTTTTAGCGACCACTTTGTGGGAGCTAGTGAAAACTGCTGCAGCTGTAATTGCGAATGATGTGTTAAACACTGCTGTGATTGATCAGGCCTGTCAGCTGTAAAGGACATGTCTAGGTGCTAAACACAAGACACAAGACTGATGTGCTCGACCTTGTGGCCAATCAGGCCGTGTGACATTTGATCCTTTTTCTTCCAGAGACTAGTCCTGAGTCCCAGCCTCAGCGCAGCTCAGAGGTTCACTCGAAGAAGACTGTCCTCATCAAGACCATCGAGACACGTGATGGAGAGGTTCGAACACCGCAGCAATCCTGTTTATAACATTCCTAACACTTCCCATCTAATATATTTTGTTCTCGAAATTTTAAACCAAAGAATCAGGAATTAAAAAAACCACTTTACTTTATATTGTGAGAAATGAAGGTCATATTTTGAGACACATTCTCTTATATTTTCATCCAGATGATGTATTCAATGAGCCAGGGCAGTACTGCCCAGTCTGTAAGTCTGGGTTTACCCATCATCACCAGTTTAAAAAAGGCTGAAGCAAACTAGGAGATTTAGAAATGAAGTGAATGCTTGCATTGCCACTATAAGCGCACAGCTGTAGTTGTCAGCTCCACTGTTCTCAGGACCTGCTCATCACTCTGACACTTCACCTGCAGCTGCCAGCAAACACTCCCACTCTGCTCTTTCCACCCACTTTCCACTTACACAGAAAATGAATGCCTCCATTTCTTCCCCCGTCCTCACAGCAGCTCTTCTCTCCTCCTCAGGTTGTCAGCGAGTCCACGCAACACCAGCAAGACATCATGTAATATGGAAGAGGCGACCGAAGAAGAGCTGTCATAGAACGTAGTAAAACATCTGTAGTTTTTCCTACCAAAGCCCAGATTTACAAGAAACAGAACCGCTAAAGATGAAGAGTGTGCAGTGTTGCTGCAACAAAGGTCATTCCAGGAATTCTGCCTCGTTTGCGTTACCTTCTTCTAGAAAAACACACATATTTGTCTGAAAAACTGAAATCTATAGCAAGAGTAGACTTAAACACAAGAAGGGAAAGGACTGAAATGAAGAAACTCAAATATCTGTAGAACTTGATTAAGAGAAGGGGTTTAATGTGATTTAAGGGAAGTGAGATGTCGGGTTTGATGAAGGCAGGAACACACACACAGCTACTGAGAAAAGGAAACCAGGTATGTTTGAAGCTCCAGCTCAGTCGTGTTTGACTGTGTGAGATGATGGTGGAAAACTGCTTCACTGTGCCAAAGTTCTCAAATAAAGACATTTTCTTATTATCATTTGTTACGGGTGGGGCTCTTTTTACAACTGGAATCAGTCTCCCAGGGGCCATGAGGCCTTTGCAGTGGTTCTTTGACAAACTCTTTCTCAATCCTCTTTTGTTGCAATCTAATTCGACAGAAAGCAGCAATGCTGAAATTATCCGTTCCATCGGTGGTCCCGGCGCAGCGTAAAGCGAACAATGACTGATTAATGAGCTGGCTCTGCTCGTGCTTTGTATCCAGCTGAAAGCAGATTAACTCTGCAGCAAGAACTCTGGCGTCTGTGCGGTTTGCGTCTGAAGTCACTGGACTGAAAATGTCAGCAGAGATTAAAAAAGCAGGGATACAGAATGAGGGGAAGAAGAAAGAGTGAAAGAGAGAGGAGAACATACAACAACAGGCAGGGAACAACTTTTCCTTAAATCCACCGTAGAACGCTTCCTTGTTGTGTCTTTAGGGTAGAAAAACTTTTCAAATTACAAAATTAATTTCTGAATATGTTTGCCACAGGAAAACCTCTGCACCTGGAAGACCCCTGGCAGCCAGATAAAGTTACATCCCAGCAGTCTGCAGGTTTATCGCTAGATGTCGCCAAATCCTCAACCCAGATGTCCTGTCCGCGTCCCCAAATAAATGACACAGTGGATGACAGATAGCAGACACACAATGTTTATCATATAAGGTCCATAAATCCATGCTCAATAATAATAATAATAATAATAATAATAATAATAATAATAATAATAATAATAATAATAATAATAATAATAATAATAATAATAATAATAAACATCAAGGCTCAGATTGTTTGCAGATGTTCATCATTCCACCAAATTAAATGAACTGTACATACAGTACGTAACATAACACAAAATTAAGCAGAAATTCAAATTCAAATTAACCAGATGGATAAAAGACTAAAATAAATCATTTGTACATTGACAAATAATTGACTGTTCAGTATTTACAATGTTCCCCAACATGTTCTCAGCAGCTATGCACATCAAGGGGAATTGAAAACAAAAGCATCTGGAGGTCTGAGAAGACATTTTGAGAGGAACGTAGAGATGAGAGCTATGAATCTGCGATTTCCTTGTTTTTGTCGAGACAGGGACGATGCTGCAAGCGCACAACTGAGAAAGCACAAAAGCAGACAGAAACCTACAGCTAAATATAACAAACACTGACAGAGCAGACAGGAGGTGACAACATGTGTCAGGAGGAGAGAAACAGTTTCCTTTACAAAAGCCCTTTAAACCAGACGGTGTAAACAGAGAGAGGAGGACCGGGGGGGACACAAGGTGCATTTCTGCTAGCTCGGATTTCACGATTAGCTGCAGTTTTATCTTTGGGGATTCACATGTTCACACACTTGTGGCCCCTGTGGGGCCTACAGCTGAAACTGGGGGAGTTTTGACGTTTTCACCTGACAACAATGACACACTGACGAAGTGGAAACACGCTGACTTTCATGCAGGAAAGTGGTTCTCCGGCGGCTGACCATCTCTGTCCCTCTGAACCGGTTTTCTGTCTGTTACAGAGATCAGGTTGCCATGACAATCAAATTTCGGTCCAGTCCGTATACATCAACAACAAAACAATGCACATGCCAATGCATGTACGGGCATAGCTAGAAACACACAGACAGTGGAAAAAGGTCCAGCGGTAAACGTTAGAGGGCGCCCCCTGCAGTATCTTCTGTACATTTCAGGAGAATTTCTCAAAATTAAGCCCTCGACTTTACAATTTAAGTTGTTGTCAAAGAAAAATAATAACATTTTATTCAGATCATTACAGATAACAGGGCGGAGGGGAGGTTATGGAGTGCTTTACATATTTTACAACGGATGCCCCTTCTGCCAAAATTTGGTCTAATCCTTTATTTGCCACAGGGCTCACGTGCCCACTCACATGTACGAGTACGCTATATTTAACATTTTGGCCGTCTTGTCTTATCCTCCTCAGACTCTCAGAGGAGTTTCAGCATCAGCACACAGCAGTTTTGGGATGGTGTCTCCAAGCGCGTACAGATGATGAAAAACAGACATTACGGCACTTCAGCAGACAAAAATGTTAAATACAGCACAAAGAAGAAAGAAAGGAAATAAGGATTTTGAAGCAGATCCCTTTTACAAACTCAAATAAAGAATATTCTGCATTTTGAGGAATGAGAAGCCTTTGCCGCATGGCTGGATTTGCAGACTGACTTGATAACCTTTCAATGAAAAGAGCTGTCTTTCTGCTTCAGTGAGGGTTGTTTTTTTTAATGCTGTTGATGTTTTTCATTACATTTTTCTGCCTAGTATCCTTGAGGAAATTCATTTCCTTATTTAACTGGTCTCGGATTACCCGCAGCACCTTGAAAACCACATGAAGCCTTTTCATCTGAAATGGTGTAGACCTCCAAGTGAGAACAAAAGCTGTTCCTATTATTTCCTCGGTGCTGCTAAAAATGACTCTTTATGGCTCAGAGCAACCAAAAAAAATCCTTGCAGCAAGTATTCTGCGATTATGTCTCAATTAAGTCCGCAGAACGGCTCCTTCTTTTCCAGAGTGCAGGGAAAGCCGAGCATATGATGTCAGACAGCATGACGACTATTGATGTGCACGAATTTGACTCGGTTGCTTCCAAAAGCAACCGTTTTCCTACAGTAATGAACTTCTGCTTTATCATCTTGAGCCAGAGGAATATTTCCTCCAGAAGGTTCCTGATGAGTCTGTGTGAGCTTCTTCTGCTTTTCGCCTCCTCAGATGCGAACTGGGGGTCCGGTGGGGGCCGTGAGGGGCACCTGAGAGCCGCAGTCGTAGTCCAGTTCACCCGTGTGTGTGCGGCTTATCATTCGAGTGTGAGAGTACGCTCGTCTGTCCGTGTGTCTGTCCCTGAAACTCCTGATGTAGCTCTGTGGGCAGACAGATGGAACAGCGTTGAGTCAGGAATATTAAATGTTCACTCACAACGTGATCAATGTAATGTGATTCCGCTAAACCACACAGCGCTCAATGATAACACCCTCTCACTTCCTCTGCTTCAAATAGCACCAAAGATCAAAACAAAAAAAGAAAATTATTTCCATTTCTTGGCAGCTATAAAGTTCTGCTTTTTTTGTTGGTTGCTGGGCAACACTGACTAGACATCACAGTTCAATCGCTGCTCACACCAGAAAATGCAATTAAAGATAAATTGCTGATGGTCTGTCGTGCTAAGCTAATGTATATGAAATGGTGCATTAGCACATCCTGGGCGCATCTCACCGGCGACAGAACATCTCCGTCAAATCGTCTTTTGTTATTGGCCTTGCGGTGGTAGCCCGGTTCAGTCTGAGAAGGCGGGACCTTCGGCGTCTGCGAGCTGTGAGGCTGGTGATGAGGGTGGGCCACAGAGGGGTGGTGGTACTGTTGGTGCGGGTGGTGATGGGCTAGAGACTTCTGCTTGTGGGTGGACTTCAGGTTCTGGCGCTTTTTTTTCTTTTTGTTCTCCTTTTCCTTTTTCAGCCTCTCTTCACGCTGCTGGATCCGCATGAGCTGGACCCTGCGCTGCTGTCGACTCAAAACCACTAGAGCAAAGCAAAAAAAACAAAGGAAATGTCAAAAAAAGCCTGCTACTCAGAAGAAAGGGCTGCAACCCATTCAGCTTGGTTTAAAGGTATTAAAATGCGGGTAGAAATTTAATGTCCACATTTTCACTTCCTTTATTCCATTCAGTGATTCCACAGACAGATAATTCCATGCAGCATGTATCTGTGCTGAGCTGCTGTCCCCTGACATATTCTGAGTGGGTGAATGTGCTCGTGTTATTCTCACACTCTTCGTATGCAGCGTGTGTGTAAAACGCATCCAGTCCATTCAGTGCATGTTAGCCTTCTGCATGTGCACCTTTGAAAATGATTCTCATTCTGTGGATGAATTAAAGAGCAGCATTGTAAACATTTTCATATGGCCCAGACCTCAATGAATTTGTGTGTGTGTGTGTGTGTGTGTGTGTGTGTGTGACAGAGAGAGAGAGAGAGAGAGAGAGAGAGATCTATTGTTGTTTCTTTTCAGCTAACGATGCACCATCTGCCAGGGAAAGTGCTTAATGATGGCCCCTTTCTTCAGCTGGGCTAACCCCACCTCAGCTCTGTGTGTGTGTGTGGGGGGGGGAACACACCGACATGAACACCAACACACAAGTTAGCTGCATCAGTCCTTCAACCCAAAACCTTCTTTTCCTGCCCCAGTCTGGTGCCTCCTTTACTATTTGCCCTAGTTAATCCTGCCCTGCCCTTCTCCCATCCTTCTTTCTTTTATTCCTCTTACCAGGATGTTAGAAAAATTTATGTTTCAATCATGTAAATGCAGACAGTCTAAGCCAAGAGTTAAAAGTTACAATATATTCTGTAGCACATTGGAAATACAGTATATTTAAATTCCTCCAGATTCTTTAATAAAAAATAACCTGCAGTGCAAAAGAGCAGGAACTTAAATAACATCCATGGTTTGTCCTCTCATTCATGTCCCAATAACTGACAGCCATGATATTAGAGTATATTTGTTTCTATATTATTATTACCTTCCCTTGCTCTATTTCCTTCTGCTGTGATGGTAACATTATTCTATCGGTGTGAGGTGTGTATGTGTGTTTTCATAATAGGGAAACAACGAATAATGGGTGACAGGACGCAGCAAAGTGTCTTGGATTAAAAAAGTTCCCTCTCTCCCTCCTCCCTCTTTTTCCAACATTTATTTTATGTCTTTTAAGGTCGCTGTGCACTAACATATTTTTGAAAATAGTACCAAATAGGTTCCAACACACTCCTGTGAAAACCATGGCTTCTGGCTGTTTAACCCTATTATGTGACGCTATGTGTGACTACACTGCAAGTGACACGGCAGCAAAATCAACCATCACAGTGTTAGAGAGAGATGGAGATGTGTGTTTCATTTTCCTGTGAGTAAAAATTTCCGGCCTTTATAATGGTTATGCTTCACAGCCGCCAAACATATTGAATTTTTAATAACATTAGAATAGATTAGGCAGCCTTGGCAGAGCCCTTTCAAAGATCGATACCATGACAACAGCATATTTTGAGATTAAAGTTCTGTGTGGAAGGTTTGTGTTTTATTCCTAAATTGTTGCTGAATGTTCTGTTGTTGGTTCTAATGGCGCCTCAAGACCAGCAGGAGGCTTCTTTCTTCCATATTGTTTTCATACTGGAATGTGTGGTCGTGAAGCTGCAGTATGCAGCGGGTCAAAGTTTGCCCTATTACAGAACCCTGACCTGTACCGGCCTGAAGCTTGTGGCTGTGGCCTGCATGAGACGTAACACGCTGAGCTGAATTCTGCTTCAGTCAGCCATTTCTGAGAGTATCAGTGAGGGGGTTCTCATGTTCCTCACTCAGATCCTGAAACATCCTGTTAGCAAAACCTGATGAGAAATTAATGAGTCCGTATGTATGTACGTGTGCCTGTCGTCACTCACCCTCTGTGTGAGAAAATCCCTCTGCAGTGACTTTCCACTGGATCAGCACTCCAAGGAAGGCGAGGACAGGCCACACCCCCAAGATGACCCAGGTGAACCAGCACACTGGCTTCTTTGGTGCCACCTGCAAATATAACAGTGTTATATCTTTATGGAATAGTTGACAGTGAGCCTGACACGCGTACGGCAGAGAAGCCCCCGGCCACACCCACCCTGAGCCTCTCGTAGATGTAGTGCACCAAAGCAAACAGCTCGATAAAGTAATCCACGGTGACGGTGATGATGGCGGAGCCGAAAGTTGCTGTGGAGAAAGTGACGAAGCAGCGCTGCCACTGGAGAGTGAGCACGGCGAACAATGTCCCAGAGCCCAGGAGGATGCCCAGGGGGACCCACACGGTCCTGGGGTGGTAGAACTCTTCCATGACCTTAAAGAGCGCGGAGGGTTAGTTTTAGTTTGGTATATCTAAGATGCATTTGTCAGGTTCGCTTGTTCTAATCTGCAGAATTAGGATCTCTCACCACCAGTGATGCCACTCCGACCAGCAGGCCCAGAAGGAGGCCCACCATAAACAGCCCCACACTGCGGACCAACATGGTCACCAGCCCACAGAGGGTTCCAATGCCCAGGCCGATGCCCACGGATGCCTCCACGCTCAGTTGAGTGTCCATCACCCTCTCTTTGTAGCACAGCATGAAGATGACCACAGATCCGAACATGAGGCCGGTGAGGAACAACACTGCCTTGAAACATCGATAGCCTGCAGGTGAGACACAAAACAGACGCTGTGAGGCAGCAGCAAGCGCACAAACAAACACGGGGCGGGCAGCTGCCCGAGTGGACGGCCCACCACGTCCAACTCTGACTCATAACCACAGAAACGTCGCGCTTCAAAAAGCAAGACAGCAACCATACACGAGATCTATCTGTCACGCTCCAGGTTACAAATACGAAGCATCACGTAACAAAGATGTGCCTCTCAGCAACTGGTGACTGGACTCTGGTACCTCATTAAGGTATTATTAAGGTCACGATGAGCAGGAAAACAGTATTCAGTGATTCATTTTCAGCTTTTTCAGTCAGAGAAAGGCATTTTCCTGGTGGTTTGATGAAAGGAAGACATACTAAAACCTGTTATGAAGCTATGCTTAAGTATGATAATCACCACATTATAAAAGGTCAGCCACACTCATTAGTCCACCAGCCTGCTGAATACAGCATCCTTCATTCTTCTCTCTCCTCTTCTATTTTCTTCTCCCTTTGCTTTGTTGTAGTGAAAACAAAGGAAGGATAAAAAAGCTGACATATAAAGTTAGAACGTCTTCGGACAGTGCTTTTATTTTTACTTCGCGTCCGCCTTCTTCCTCGCTCTGACTGGACTGTATCTCGGGGGAGAACCGACATCAGATTGTTATCTTTGCGTAATCAGGCACAGCTGAGCTGAACAACACTCTGCCTCTCATCCAGCCCTCCGTTCATGCTCGTCCCTCAAGACTTGCGTTCTCTGACTGCTCCTCCACGTCTGATCCTTTATCCCCACTATTCTTCCACTGCCCCTCCTCTCCCAAGCTCCTTCCCATGCTTCTCACCCAGCCATCAATCCATCCATCCCATCTGTTCCGTCCACCTCCCTCCCTTTTAACCTCTTTTCCTTTGCTCCATCCATGCGGTTTCTTTCACAGCACTGATCATTTCTGCCGCATCCTCGATCACACATATGCAGAATAAATCACATTTTACACGTCGATCAGCAGGAAAATAATTCAAACATCAGAGTTTTGAGAAATGTTGACAATCTGCATCATGCGCTCATTTGCAGGACGGGGATTTGTGCAAGTTCTGGCTCTGAGATCGGAGAAGCAATTTATCTCTCTGAGTGCTGACGACAGACAAACAGAGGGATAAATACACAGCAGATGGTGAAGGACTACGAGGCGAAGGAATCTGAATTAAAATCACACAGCTCCATCTTTGCATGTTCAGATCAACAACCAACATGACAACACTTGCTCAATAAAGCAGTTCCTGCATTTCTGCAGTATTGTGAAGCAACGTTAAATTCTGATTAGGGTTAGTTTCCTGGCACCTGCCTAAAGGCAAACTTGGCATTTTGTGCCGGTGGATGTAGGACAGTAATGTTTGTTACCCAGACGACGGCTCTGTTTTCGGGGCTCCAGCCTGTTCGCCTGCTGTTGGCTATCTAAAATAAAATTGTTGGGGAGCCTGTTTGTAATGCAGGGACTGATGCTGCTGATGCTTTTACCAGGGCATATACAGAGAATGCCAATGGCTGCATGCTTCAGTGCATTCCTCACCATCTATTTGTATGCTGCACACCTGTGTGGAACGTCAACATGCATCAATATTCATTCCAAAATTGCAGATGTTCCACAAAATAATAATGTTTTGTACTATGTGTCACCGTGGTTTCTTATGGGTTCATTTTTCCTACATATATCTCCATCTCTGTCCAGGGTTGCAGGTAAGGTTTTGATGAACATGATTTATTTCAGCAAAGGCTGAACACAACAACAAAAATAATAACCTGCACTGACGGGATGCTATTAAAATACAATTACACTCACATAAACTGCTGAACATGTGCCTGTATGTATTCAGAGAGCTGCAAGGAAATTTGTGTACAACTGCAGGATGTTAAAAACCTGCAGCAGACCTCCCTCCAATTATTTATCGATCGCTGTAATGACTTCACATTCCGACTCATTAGACTAAGCCCTTAATAGTTATGGTTCAATCAAACAATCACACAATGCACAAAATTCTGCCCACAGTCAGAGTTCTGCAGAGTTGGCATACACTTTGTAATTATCCCAATGAAATTTTGATTGTGATTCATGAATTATAGAGGCAACCTCTACTGAAATCAAAAATATCAAAGACTAAAACAAACTATTACTATTAATGGCATGTAAATTTTCTAATAATTAAGTACGGTTAAGAGTTAGCTTAGCATGAAGCGAAATAACAGCTGATGAAAGTCAGTAAACGCTACTGCAGCCAGTTCACATAATCACTCACCAAAGAAGCAGTAGATAATACCAAAGAGGCAACACATGGAGCAAACCACTGACGGCACGATCTCATATCGCCTCTCAATCTCCTGGTCGCACCGCAGCGCCTCTTCAGATAAACCCAGCAGTGGGCTGGCGGACGTCATGTTGAGGGAACTTTAGCAGGCGTTACAGAGGTGGAGGGGGTGTGGAGGGACGGCTGGATCAGAGGGCCTCACCCATCGAACTGTGCCGACCTGCAAACAAGAGGAAAGAAGATATGAGATGGAGAAGGAGAAGATGGACTCCACTACTACATACAGAAGGATGTCAAGCTCTCTCTCTCTCTCTCTCTCTCTATCTCTCTGTGGCTGTCTCACAAACCTCTAAAACCCCTGATTAACAGCAGTCTGCTGCATTCATCATCCATATCATACTTTCACACATTACTTTCCACATTTCCCAAACGTCCTCACTGAAAAAACACTCCATGTTTAGTGAAATGCTGGTTTACTGACAAAACCATCAAGACTGAATACTGTTAACGTCTGTGAAGCTTTTTTTGGAGCGTGACAGCTGGAAAAAAACAAAACAAAAAAAACAACGATGTTCTGGTTTGAGCAGCAAACGGTTGATCAAGATGCAGGAGACGAAGCCTTCCAAGAGATAACACACGCGCATAAAATCAATGATGTCTCTTAATAAACTATTCTAGAATAATTAATGGATTTCCAAACATTCTTCTGGAACATGTTGCATCAGGAAAAAGAACAGTACGGATACAATGTTGGTTTCATAGGCCCAAATATGTACTTATTCGTTTTTTTTATACAATTCATGCAAAATATAGAGAAAACCAACATGTGAGTACAAACTGTTTAGCAAGCCTTCGCTTTCACTGGTAAATGTTGCCAGAAGCCTACTGTGATGTTGTCCTGCTGTAGGGTGTATCTTAAAGCCATTTAACCTGATGAGATGCTACATAAAGATGTACTCTTGTATAATCTGCCCAGTATTGACAATTTTCTTCCTAATTGCTCTGCTTGTGTCCTCTGGGCCTGAAAAAGACACAAAGATCAATTAGGAGAGTGTTTCCTCTGCAGGCAGGCTTCCCTGAGATTCTAATGATTCATTTTTTTTCTTAGAGGATTAAAGTGTGCCCCAGGGCTCCCACTGCCTTTGTTTGCTAGCATCACTGCCATTAGCTAATAAAGTGATCAAATTAAATGTGCTTTCCTGTGCGGGGGTGTATTTATCCACCCCAACATAAACAGACACCATTTTAGCCTTTGAACACATTATTTGCCCCGCAAAAAAACTCACTTTATTTGAGTTATAATCGCCATCAACCTACACAGACCTCCGCGAAATCCAGGCAGCAAAACCCCACTGGGTGCGTTCATTCCAGCTGCGCCTTTGACTGAGAACACTCTATAAGTGGCGTAAATGTCTGAATTTTATTCACCATCATCATTATTTTATGAATCGTCTGGTAGGGTTTTTACATCTTTTATGCGCTCATCCTGGCTGCTGCTCTTACAACACCACTTACTCAGGCGGCGATGTGTGTTTTGTAATTGTGCCTTTGTGACTCCTGCGATCATGATCACGGACTTTTCACATTTCCTTTCCTGCGTAACCCTTGCATGAATGCGTCTGAGCAGCTGTGCTGAGCGGGACCCATTCAAGAACATTTTTTTAATTTCAGTAACTGGCAGTATGAAGCTTCTGTGCTATCAACAGTTGGTGCTTTTTGTTAAGGAATGGAAAGTATATTCAGACTCACAGTGTGATTTGAGTCATTAATGCAACATCAAGAATGATATGAGTGTGTTGCTGTCCACCAGGTCATTACGGATTTTGGCTCCTCCTAATGCACGCAACAGTTCTTAATCAACAGTATTACAGCTGATAGTCTGAAATTTGATATCACAACGCAGACTTGATGAGAAAAAGATTAAGCTGAGTTTATAACTGTCGATTTGTTTAGCACAGAGCTGGAGAAACACCTGCCCTTGTACTCATTACAAAATACCGTTAAGAACCCCCATTCCTTCACTGGGACTAAAAACATCTTTCTTAAAGCTGCTGCAGTATGACCTCAAGACAGTTTTGACTCAGCTTCCTCAGAATCCCACTGTGAAAATCCCTGGGCGAAACACACGATCAGTGTGCCCAGAGCGCACCGCTCCTCTCACACAGGGCTCTGCTTCCATTATCTGCTCCTAGTTCTTCTTCACTCTGTATTCCTTGTTTGCTGTTATGCTGAGATCCTTTCCTTGTATATTAAAATCTTTCATCATCTTATTTACCCTTGTATTTTTGTTTTTGTGTAATCATGTTCTCATATTACTGTTAGCCAGTAACCTGGAGTTTGTTATCATCCCTGCACGTTCAGGACATCCTTGGATCTCTAGCCTGTGTGTTTTGCCTGACATGCAGCCTCTTTGCTTTCACATTTGCATGAGTTCATATTTAAACATCACCCTCAGGTTGGGGTCATCAGTATTCTGCAGAGTTTGTCACTAAATCTGAAACGCATATACTGTAATTTAAATTCATAGCTGTCGTTGGTGACTCATAACCTGCTCCATGGTGAAACAGATCAATTCAAGATGCGACTGCGCTGGAAAGAATAATGAAATGAACGGCGGGTTTAAAAGATTGCAGGTTCACTAAATGTCAAATGTTTTTCTCCTTCACCAGGAACTTCACTGAACTGCAGTTTTATCCAGTCAGCTGCGCAGTTTTACACGTGTAACAGTGAGAAGACATGAGGCGAAAAAAAATGTTATATTATATTAGAATGCCACATGCACTTCCTCGTGTGAAGGTGGGAATGACCCTGTAAATAAGAAGTGATGCTTGTCTCCATGGGAATGTGCACGTTAACAACATGGTGGTTTCTTTGAAGCCTCCCAGCTTTGACCTCTGACCCCATTCAGCTACACCCTCTTTATTAGTCACTGGCTGTCTCTAACAGCAAAATCAGCATATTGTGCCTAAAATAACTCCGTTCAGTTTGTTAGACTGCTCATATTAGCAATATGAAATTACATTAGGCCTGTGCACGTGTAACAACACAATAATACCCCCTAATTAATCCAAGGGCATTGATTACTATAAAGTTATTATTACCATTATCTAATTTCATGCAAACTTGCACCCTGACTTACACCTAAACACTGTTACTCAGTTGTGCGTCTTCCATACATCATGAAGTGCGACGGCCACACGGCGAGATGATGATACGGTGAGACAGCTTTGCTTTGGTCTGCGGTAAGAGGAGACAGTTTAGTGACATCTAAATAATTGAATGGAGGCAATCAAGGTTTCCTCCCCGCTGACGAATGATGAGCCAGTGATTCACGGCACAGCGACGCAAACAGCTGCCACAAATCACAGCCCCGCACGCCGATCTGCTCTGCTACACCCTGGCTGGTTACATTTCAGAAGCAGTGGCAGCCTAATAACCTTTCCAAGCGCTCTGCTCTCCACTCAGCTGGAGTTTGGCTTCTGTTACTCCCTCCAGATGAGACGACCGTCTGAGGTCACAGATCAAATCTGGATGCTGCCGGCGGAGCGATAAGACTTGCGTGAGTTCTTCTGCTACACGCCAGCCCTGTCTTCAGAACTACATTTCTGTTGTCACGCAGTGAATGGGAGTTCATTTCTGTGTCAGCGCTCATGCAGGGGTAAACACCGTATTCAGATCACTGATCCATATTTACCCCAGGAAAAGGAATGGCTGTCTTTGTTTGTCTAATCAGCTTGATCCTGTTTGAAGATCACCGTTTAAATTGCAGAAAGAAGGAAGTGAGGGAACTAGGCCTGAACTCGTTTCTGATCTAGTCCTCAATGTTTGGGGGACTTTCTTCGGCAAGATAAATAATATTTTGTAATTGTCAAATTGGGACAAAACAACGAAGATGATGAGACGTCTGGTTGTGTCTCTAGGTGTGCGTATGTGTGCCAGCATGAATATTTTAGCGGTCCAGACCGAGCGGTGGTGACAGAGCATCACCAGAACGAGGACATCCTCCTCTCCAGGGCAGAGAGAGGAGAAGAGAGGGAGAGGGAGGGTGAGAGAGAGAAAGAGAGAGAAATAAAGAGATAGACAGAGAAAGAGACGAGGTGAGAAAATGGCTAAAATCAATTCTCTGATTCTTTCATTCCTCTCTCTCTCTCTCTCTCTCTCTCTCTCTCTCACACACACACACACACACACAGACACAAACACACACACACACACACACACACACACATATTATCATAACAAAAAATATCATCAGAAGAGGTTTAATGTAATATAAAAAACACAAAGCTGTATTATGTAGAGTTTAGCACCTTCAAAGTGTGACACTTGTGTTAAAATTACTTCCAAATTGTTTGCAGCCTTCAAACTGTCAAAGTCATCAAAAGAAACAAAATGTTGATATTAGAAGATAATCTGAGCACCAGCAGGTGATAGTGATTTTAAAACATGTCATGGCTGTAACTGATGGCCTCAATCTTCCCTCTGAGCACTCGTGTGCAGAATGTAACAATTGAGTTTACTGGGATAGAGTTCAGTAGGTCATTAGAGAGATTTAACCTGGTTAATCTAATGAGAAATGCTGAGAGGAAAATGTTTCTGCCACTGGAGTCCCTGCTGAGCTATTGGATTTGAAGTAATCTTTAAATAAATATTGCATTTTAATTTATACCCTGCAAAAGTGAGTACACCTAATATTAATGGAGACTGAAATACACATTCACAAGTCTGTCAGTTAGAAACACAGTGAAGCAACATTTTCACACCTATGGATGGAAAAAAACACAGCAAATAGTATGCTATGGCTAATAAAACACATGTCTATGTAAAGCAAAAGCTCACTAACTGGACCTTTAACATCTAACAGTCGCAGAAATTAGGTGTATTAGTGCACACGTTATGATTTAATGATTTCCTCACTGACCTGCAAAATGGAGTTTATTCATGACATCTTAAAGTGTGTCAGATCAGAAGGAGGAAGTTAAAATGCATAAGAGTGATCCACCTCTCACACAAATCAACAGTTCAGGACTGGAACAGAGATTGTGTTTCTGGGTACTTTAATACCGCAGTGTATCCAAAAAACCACCAGTCTGAACAACATCACTAAGAAATGTGGTTCTTTCTGACTGTTGGCAGCTTCAGCTCTCTGATTTAGAAACAGACAGTGTGAGTGTACATGAGTCACGGTGTTAGCGATGTCATGGTAACAGGATGACTGTGTTTGTATGTAGTCCATCTGTCACAGGTGTGTGTGTGTGTGTGTGTGTGTGTGTGTGTGTGTGTGTGTGTGTGTGTGTGTGTGTGTGTGTTGTGGAAACCAGCACAATGGCAGATTTCTCCAGTACAGGAATGCTGCCATGGTGATCACTGCTGGTCAATAATAATAATAATAATAATAATAATAATAATAATAATAATAATAATAATAATAATAATAATAATAATAATAATAATAATAATAATTTTCCTAAAATGGTTGCCAGTGATGTTGTAAATGCACATGATGCTTTGAAGCAAATGCTTCCAGTTATTTACAACCTCTCTGGTGGCGCAAATGTGACATCCACCGTTTTGGAGACACTAAGCTGTTGAGCAAAACTAATCCGTTCAAAAAATAATTTCTTTGTTGGAGGCGTTGGTTTCTAGCAAGCCAGACTGTACACTTAAATGAAGCACCTCTCTGCTGTTGGCATAGCAACCAACAAGGCGTAGATAACCTTGCTTCTCTGTGAAAACGCACACACTGTTGCAGCTTTCATTAACTGACTGCTGAACTGAAACTTTGTGGAGTGAAAGCAAAAACCACAAGCAGAAGCAGTGGAATTGAATAAAACTGGTCATGTTTGCAAATGTGAGATGTTGGTCTATCCTCTTGTTTCGTCTTTATTGGTTCAGTCTATGCAGAGAGCAGTAAATCAGCAAAACCTTCCTGCTTTACCACTCTTCTATCACAAAAAAGGCCTTTAAAATATAATTACCTGCACAGTTTCTGTGTCCAGATGAGTCGTTTGTGTTCAATTTCATGATTTGCTGCTCATATCGGTGTGAACTCAGGTAATTTAGTGAATTTTCCAGCATTTGCAGCCAATCATGCTGCTCAGAAAGTTGCAGCAGCCTTAACTGGAGGTGAGCGGTCCTCACCATGCACTGAGCAGGTGGATCTTCAGCTGTGGTGGTTACAGTAAAGTGATCTGACACTGTGTTTACATATGTTTGTGTGTGTGTGTGTGTGCATGTGCTGGTGGCCCTGGCATTGATCCCCCATAAGCCTCGCTCATTGCTCGAGGCTGGAGGTGAGTTGACGGGAGGAGTAAAGAGGCTTTCATCAGATTACAGCTCATTCGCTGTCACCGTCTCTCCTCCCTGAGTCATTTATCTCTCTGCTGCTTTCAACCACTTCTATCTCTGGCTGAGAATCAGACCTTTACACCACTGAGGTAAATGCATCTTCAATTCCACACTGACCCATCTCTCTCTAAATGTCCCCAATGAGCTGACAGAGAGAGAGAGAGAGAGAGAGAGAGAGAGAGAGAGAGAGAGAGAGAGAGAGCACCATTTAATTCAGGAAACATCCTGGATACATAATGTTCCTGAACTCTGTAAAACAGTCCTATTTAAAGGCTGTGACTGTATCAGCTTTCAGGAAGAATACTTTTTTCATCTGCAGCTTCAGGGAAAATGAACAGAGTCCTGTAGCAAACACAGTTTGTGCTTAGTCTTACAGGAGTGTGACAACAGGACAGTTGTCGTCTCTCTGTATCTCTGTTTTTGCTGGTTTGCTGTGCTGCCTCTCTGAAGACCTGTTCTGAATTACTGCATTCATTTGTTGTTTTGCTTCACTTTTGCTCTACTTATCTGTTGATATTTTCCAGCGTTAGCGGACTCATCCGATCAGCTCACTGATGGTATTTATCACAACGAGCTGACCTTCTTGGCATCCTGTAGCACAATCGACATTGCTGACAATATTCATTTGAATTCACCTGTGAAGAGAGCATATTGTGGTCCCCCCTCCACACACACACACACACACATACACACACACACACACACACACATTGCTGGAGGGTTCACACAGTGGCTCTCGACCCGACGCTGCCGTCGCCACAATCATATACATTTAGCCCACAGAGTGCTCTAATTATTAGATGTGCAGAGCCCAGTGGCCACAGCAAACAGCTGTGTGAGTGGAAGTGTTTTCAAAAAAGTGTGTATGTGCATACGCCAGTGGAAAGGACAACACGTATTAATGGGATTAACATCGACTTTCTTTCCCCTCTTTCACACTCAGGCTTTCTCTCCTGATCCCCCTCCACCGCCTTGTTCATCTCCTTTGCCAGCTTCATTCCTGCTGTACATTTATCTTCTCACTTTGACTTCACTCCTAATATTTATTGCTCTAATTGCTCCCCAGTTCACTCACGATCCTCCTTTGCTCTAATTTGTCGCTCATTTTAATCCCCCCTCCTTATTTCCACTGATCAAAAACACTGATGCTTGATGCATAATAGCTCTGTCAGACAGTAAAGCCCCCCCTGTGTTATGTTCACTACACTTACATAACCCGACAGCAAAGCTATGCGCATTGCGTAGCAACATGGGAAATCCAGGGGCAGCATGAATGAAATCCATGTCCACACTCTGCTTCCCTGTGTCTAATACCCAAAACATTTCCTGTTTGCTTCCCTGAATTACATTTGTCACTTTTTCTCTAAAATAACATTTTTAAAAGGGTAAAATATGATGCAAAACTACAGTTCTTGTGATGTCCCCAAGATGACTCAAAAGAAGAAAAAAAAAAAAGAAAGCATTGACGTTTTGGAGTCCCGGTTATGTCTCCGAATGGCTGTTGTGGAAGTCACAAATGCGGGCTTCCACTTGATTACTTACAGGAGCAACAAAGGACCACATGGGGCCCCTCTCCTCAAGAGCACCTGCACAGCCATCCGAAAACATCACCCCCTGCTATGTTTTATCTCCACACCCTGAATGAATCAAGAAATGAAATGTTTATTTTAAATGTGTGTGTGTGTGTGTGTGTGTGTGTGTGTGTGTGTGTGTGTGTGTGTGTGTGTGTGTGTGTTTTACATGTGTAAATCTGCTGGTAATAAAGCTTTAAAGATAAAGATTCAGAGTTATTGCAAGAGTGGGTGGAGGAAAATCATTCCATCTCCCACTTTCAATCTCAGTGTAAGGGCGAAGTCTTCCAGGTAGATCCAGATGTGCTGTTTGTTTTGAAACTGGCCAACGCGCAGACAGATGTTGATGGAGCGCGTGTGACTTTCCGGGAAATCAATTTTTCCTGCCAGTGTTCACGCGCTTGGCCGGTTGGCCAGGCTGGGATCAAATACGGCGTTTAGTCTCTTAAATCTTTAATTCCCACGCACCGGTGAGGATTCATCTGGCTGCCAGCGATACTCTGCCGCGCCGCGGTCTCCGGCGCTGCGCCAAATGTTCCGTTAAGCGACGGTTTGAAAACAAAAGAGGACAGACAATAGATCCGCGATAGCCCTCCATATGTCTCATTTACAAAGGCGGCTGTGGTCATGGGACTAATTAGCTTTTGTCAGTCATTTTAAGAATGGTTGTAGCTGCTGGATGGAGATAGCAAGAAGCTTCTGTTTATGTCACAATAAAAACGATACAGTGGTTTAAAACGACCAATTCTAATAAAACAAAGAAAGGACTCACCTCAGAAAAGCAGTATATTCTCTTCTTGCTGTCCAAATGGGAGAAAGGAGGGAGGAAATCCTCGCTGGTGAACTTTAAAACCCCATCATCTTCAGCCAGACCAAACGGGTGCTAACGCAACTCCAGAAGACACCCAGAAGCTGGGGATCAAACAAAGCTGAACTCCTCTCCTCCTCTTTCACTCTTGGCTTCGCTACCGGCCGTGTTTTCCAGACTGACGCGCTGTTGTTGTCAGCGGCGCCTCATGTAATATTGAAGAGCGATAATGGAGCCACTTCGACAGGAAATGGAGGCGCTTCTCTTGCGGGCTTTATTCCGTGTTTACATCGCGCTGTGTTAGCAGCCTTCACGGTATTTATCCCCGCCGACGCACCAGCTCGTGCGCTCCCTTTGTGCTCGCTGTCCTCGCGGCGGGTAACGGGTTAAACCATTCCTGCATCGGGAGAGGGGGGAGGAGATGATCTATTCATGTGGGAACGAACGACATGGTGACTCGAGTTCAAATGGGAAATAAATAGATAAACACATTCAAAGGGAAGTGTCGATGAGGACTGGGAGAAGAGTGAGGGAGGGTGACAAAGCGAAGAGGTCACGGTGGCGCCCCTACCCCCAAAAGAGAGGGTTGATTGGACATAACATTGGACATTAACACAAAGAAGCTTTAACGGTGTGATTTTTTTTACTTAAAAAAAAAAAAATTTTAAAAAGAATATTTCTAAAGGATTAACGTCATTCACGGTTAGTCTAGGTTTCGACGACACGTGATCCCAAAATTAAAAATGAATTAATTGAATATGATCTTGATAATGGGAAAGAAGGGTGAGCTTTGGTGTGCTCCTTCCCCCGGTGATGTGAGATATTGTTCAGGACCTTGGAGAGCTCTCCATCAGCTGCCACCTGTGTCAGCCATGAGGCACGCAATTTCAGTCGGAAAATAGTTTATCTGTGGCGTTTAAATAAATATCCACATTTACGAAAGAGTTTTAAAAAAAAATAAAACAGAAACAAAATAAATGTGTGCGTTTTAATCACTCGTTGTCAGATAAAGATATGTGGCAATAGCGCCATCTCCTGAAGAAAAAGGTCACTTATAGTGCGTACATTTTAAAGTTCAGTGTTGTCTATGGTGCCAGTTCCATCAGCTAGAATCCATTTTTGATTTAATAAACACCCGAGTCACCAATAACAGCAAGTTCAGGTATTTGCTGTTGAAAACATCCACATCTTTGTGTTCCACCAGTCGTCTGAATGCTGAGCTTTTTTTCCACTGACAAGTATTGTCGTGTTACGTAACAAGACTTCAGAATTTCGCACCCAGGTAGATTAGGGACATCTACGTTTCTGAACAGTTTTAGAAGATTTCAGCAATATAAATTCAAGCCTGTGTTTTAGACGAACACGACTGGTTCTCTCGTCGTCTAATTGTGGAGTAAAAACAACGCGGGGATGAGCAGTGAGCGCTACTGTGTGGGCGCGCAGCAGCATCTGCGCCTTTAAGAGCATCTCTGTGCGCATCCTCCTCCTCTGTCACGGATGCGCGAAGAGCAGCTCACTAATTTGAGAGCTTAGCCTTCTCCGCGCACTTGCATCTTCCTAGAGATACATTTTCCACGCCACTCATTAAACGTGCTAGGATTATTCCATCCAAGGACATTTATGATTTTGCGTCAGTAATCGCAGTAGCGGTCCAAAGGGGAGTTCTCGCTTTTATTTCCTTCTGTCCCGCATCCAAAGATTGAAACGTAACAAGATGGCTGAGTTGAATTTGGGGAAGGGGCTGACTGCGGGGAAAGTGGCCAGCAACGTTCAGAAAAAGCTAACGAGAGCCCAGGAAAAGGTAAGAACGGCGTTTCGACGCGTCCGTGTGGGGGGAAGCGATGGCTCGGGCCACCGAGCAGCTCAGCGGCTGCAGCCGCGGAAGAAGCCGCAGCTGCCACATCGCTAGTGTCGCATGTCGATGTTTAATCACCAGGGCATGGGTGTCGCGTTTGCTTGTCAGATGCCCGCTTCACCTACATCATTCTCAATGTCATGCAGCGGACACGTTCATAATGAAGTCAGACAAGGCGAGACCGCTGGCCTAAATTCATCCTCCATCAATGTATGATGTGTTTCGGGCATTTGAAATAAAAATGTCAACCATATTGGAAAATTATAATTCTGATTACGGAGACGATATTTTAAATAATAAATATCACCCCTGGTAGAGCATAAGAAGTGGGGCCTTGTCCATGTATCTGCATGTTATATAGTGTATGATTGACAGGGGGCGCTGTGTGTTTGTAAATCTATCCTGCTGCAGGGCTTAAGCCTTCAGGACAACATGCTTATACGTTTAAAACAGACTGACTGGTTCATTTCTGTCTATTCGTCATTCGTTGGTTGCAAGTAAAAAGGATTCCATCTTAAATTTTTATAGGGACTGGAAGATAAATGCCATTTTCTGCTCTGATTTTTATGGATTGCTACAAAGATGATTTGTGGCTGTCATTTTTGTGATGTAAGGTTCTTCAAAAGCTTGGAAAAGCTGATGAGACCAAAGATGCTGCTTTTGAGGAGGGAGTGATCAATTTCAACAAACAATATGTGAGTACACCCAAGTGTCAGATCCAACATTGTCTGTGTTGCAAACACACAACAAATTCAAAAGCTGTCTTATTCAGTATGTCAAACAGATTTGCAGACTTGTGTCACATTAAATGCACTTTAAAAGTCTTTTTTGTTTCAAGTCGGTTGTTTGACATTTTGACCACAGGCTGAAGGCTCCAAGCTGCAGAGGGACCTGAGGGCATACCTGGAAGCAGTGAAAGGTGTTCTTATAGATTCATACCAATGTATAACATGCACATATCTACTGCTGTTCCGCTGATGTAAACCATGTGTCGTTGGCATCAGCTATGCACGAGTCCTCCAAGAACGTACAGGCATGTTTAGCGGACATGTATGAGCCAGACTGGTACGGCAACAATGAAGTGGATTCCATTGTGGAGGTGAGACACACTTTTATTGACGGCACAGATGTGATGACATTTCCACAGTAATCAATACTTGACTTATTGATCTAGTAAATACTAGCGGTGTTGACTGCATTAGAAGCAAAGCCACCTGTTCATTCTTTTCTCTGTCTTATTAAAGTGATTATGGATCAGTCGCAGGAAAATGCATCCTAAAGTGGTCAAGAACTGAACTCTTACTGTGACTTCAGGTCAATTCTGATGCGTAGTTTGTGTTTGCGAATGCTCCTGTGTTCATCGCTGCTGCAGGACTGTGACGTGCTGTGGACTGACTACCACCAAAAGCTGGTGGATCACGCTCTTATCTCCATGGATACCTACCTGGGACAGTTCCCTGACATCAAGGTGAGATGCCTTGTACTCACACGCTAAAATCAAGAACACAGTCTAGAACAAACACAACAAACACAACTAACAACAAACACTTTGCTTCCTTGTGTTTAGGCACGTATCGCGAAGCGGGATCGAAAACTGGTGGATTACGACAGTGCCAGGCACAACTATGCCATCACTCACAAGACTAAGAAAAAGGACGGGGCCATTAAAATTACAAAGGTAGAACAAATGCATTCTGTATGGTGCGTTTGCTGGCATTGAACTCGGCAGCGTTTGATTTCTGTCCCTGCTTTTTGCCTGTCAGCCTTCGTCCTTGTTGGAGAGGGCCACTCCAGGCTGGGCTCAGGGGCTCCTCTCTGCACATAACGTGGCTCAGAGCAGTCTGTCACGGAGTCAGGTACAGCACTCCGACATCCCACTCTGTTTCCCCACTGTGGAATAGTGACATGTGAGATGTAACATTAAGGCTTGTCATCACCTTTGTGTTCGGCCCACGTTTTCTGTGACCATCTGGAATCACACTGGTAGATGTCAGAGGATATTAGCTGCTACATTAGCGGCAAATATTAAAGCATCCCCCCCTTCAAAGACAGCAGTAACATGGCCCTGTGTGTGTTTAAGGCCGAGGAAGAGTTGGAGAGAGCGCAGAAGGTGTTTGAGGAAATGAATATTGACTTGCAAGAGGAGCTGCCTTCACTGTGGAACAGGTGGGTGCGTGTGCATTTCCTGTTGATAGCTGGAGGGTAATTACATCTCACATCTGTGCTACATTTACCGTTCACATAATTAAGTTAAATCTCTCTCTCTCTCTCTCTCTCTCTCCCTGTCTCTCTCTCTCTCTCTCTCTCTCTCTCTCTCTCTAGCCGTGTTGGGTTTTACGTCAGCACCTTCCAGAGTTTAGCTGGCTTTGAGGAGAAGTTTCACAAGGAAATAAGCCGGGTGAGACTGTGACCCATCGTTAATGCTGAGTTTAAAAGAAATGGGCAGTTTAGCAGATAACAGCTAATGGGAAAAGGTAAATTTATCAATCTTATTCATCAGATCTAAAGGTTCTGTCTTCTTACCTCTCCCCTGCAGTTGGACCAGGACTTGTATGACATTCTAGAAAAACTGGAGGGAACAGACACAAGTGGGTAGGTGAACAGCAATGAAAAACTGATGCATGTTCTTTTGATATCAGGTATTTTATTTACCAAGAATTGGGAAATGATGTACAGTAAAGCTCATGTAGATTCTATTCAGGTGAATAATTGCTGACCTCAGATGTTAGCAAAGAATTGATTGATCGCATTGTTGATCCGCAAAAGATGTCCTTCTAGCAATTTTCTTCAGAAAATCTTGCAACTTTATGAACCAGAAAAAAGTAATTCCCCACCAAAATATTAAAATGTATTTACGTGCATAGATGCATTTGTGCACCCGTCATAAAAGCAACAATACGTCAAATGTTCTGTTAAGTGGGAATAAACGCTCTCCGCACTGACCTGAAGCCGACTCCCTACTTACAGAAAGACAGGTAACAGCGGCGCCACGTCGTCAGGAACAAATAGGAGGTAACCTGCAGCAGCTGTGGTGGTAACCATGGTGACACAACTTATGTCTGTCTTTCCAGCTCCCTGTCTGTCCATCAGTCAGTCAGTCAGTCAGTCAGTCAGAAAGACGTTAGTCGGAACCCCATGCAGCCTGAGCTGAAGATATGTAAGAGTTAATAATATTTCGTGTTTATCTCTGCAGCAGATAATATCAGGGCTGACTGATACAGATGTAGACCTATTCCTTTGTGTCCTCAGGTAAACAAACAATAGACCACGAACATCGTGGTCATGCTGGCTACAGGGTATAAAGATCCCTCGTTAACATATGTGAATCATAGAAGCATAACCCACCTCAGGCCTCATGGAAAGGCTCTGATCATGACCCCTCTGCTGTATTTTAAAAGAAAATATAGAACTAAACTAGTAAATAAGCTGACACTTTCACTGAGGATCCTGTACTAAGTTGCAGGCTTTCCCAGCTCTTCACCTGTCTTCAGATCTCTGGCTGCTTCCTGAATGTCTCTGTCACCGCTCGCTCGCTTTTATCGGACTCACACGTTGAGCCTGCTTGCATTGGCTGGAAGAAGCAGAAGGGGAAGAATGTAGGAGAAGAGGGGCTCACTTGTCTTGCATGACAGCTCCTGTCGACCTGCAGAGCATGTCTCGGAATTTACTTTCATCAACTCTTTTCAGCATTTTGTGACACATTTCTGACTTTGCCTCGCAAGTCTGGTACTTGCTCTGAAATGTTGCACGCCTCCATTTTGTCAGTGTCAAAGAAGCATCCAACCACACTCTCAGGCCCGGAGGACCACCGCCAATCCCCAAATCTCCATCCAAGGTAGCAAGTTGTTGTTTTTCCATGCGAAAACACCAACACAAACCAGATATTTGGTCGTATAACAGAAACCTGACGACACGGTGTGGTACCTCTGTCCCTGTGTAGCTAAAGCCAGCAGTGCCTCCTCCACCTAAGGTGACCCCGTCTAAGGACATGAAAGCAGAGAACATCATCAACCTGTTTGATGCTGCAGCTGCCCCCGACATCAGCGTCACCTCCCCAACAGAGGTGAGTGTTGATGAACAGCCAGGAACCCCCCCCCCCCCTTCAGCTTTCCACACTATGGAACACTGGTCACAGCCTTTAAACGTTCCTCCACTCTCTTTCTGGGAAATGAAGAGCTCCCAGTATTATACAGCAACCGGTTAATGCACACTAACAAGAACGGGGACAAAAAACAGTCAGTCAGTGATTAGCTGAACAGATCATCTCATTAAAATGACTTTGAAGCAGCGCAGACCATCTCTTCGATTCTTGGTTGATTAGCCAGTGAGTGGTCACCTTCCTTCTGTCACCAGTTTGACAGTCCTGCAGTGAGCAGCCTGTTGGACATGGACCTGGACTCTTTCAGCTCTACGGTCACCAAGGTCATCCACTTATGGCATGAAAGCATCGCTGACATTGACTCTCTACTGCTCGACATGTCCAGCTTCACAAGAGATTTTAGCCTCTATTCAGACAAACAAACCACTTGGTGCTGCACTGCTGCCCACTTGCAGTTTAAAAGTAAACCATTTGGGTGAAATCACTTGATGAGCTCGGCATAGTCTGAGGTGATTTGCGCTGCCCTTTTCGACTTCCTAATAACGATGAGGCATGAAGACCTGCAGAAGCCAGCTTTCCACAACAACCCGTTCTTGCTTTCGCACGATTGACAGATCACTCAACGCATGAAGTCTAAAATCCTGCTCTGCAAGCTTGAGGATGCTGTAAGGAATGGCAAAATGTAGATTTGAAGTGAAATACAACATTGTTTTGTAATTTCAGGCTTTAATGAAGGAACCCTTACATCTACCTGACGATATAGAGCACTACACCGTGGTTCTATCGTTTGAAATGTTAGTCTTTCAGAGTTTGCGATGGACTCTAATACACATCAGTAGAGACTGTTTTGGAGCAGATCTTTCCTTTTATCCTGGTGTTGGTGACTGACAGGTCACAGACGTGACCTCTGTGCAGACTGACTCACCTCCTACTGCCTGTTGTCCTGCTCTGCTGTAGATCTACTGCTACAAGTTTGTAGGGTTAGCAGCACGAGACCTGCAATGGAAGCTGTATCTGACAGGAGGAAGAGCCTTGTCACGCCTTTTGTTGCGTTCCCTAATGTGGTTTTCTTTCTCTTTGACAGCCGGCAAACTGGGATTCATGGGTAAGCAAGTCATGCAGACCACGATGTGTCACTTTTTAGTTCCAAGATATTTGAATTTTTTTTCTAGCACTCTTCATCATCTCCATGAGCATGTTTGTACTTGTGTTATTTGTTTGTGTTGTCTGTGTGTCTGCAGTGTTTAGTGTCAACAGCACAGACAGACCTTCTGCAATTCAGTTTCAAAGCATTCAGTGCAAATATCTCATTTTAGACCAAATTCCAGAATCAGGGTTGGCATTTTGTAACTGAATTGAGGTCGTTCTTTTTGTTTCTCCTCACCTCCTTGTCTGCGCACATGCTGCTGTGTGGCTTTTGCACGTCAACAGCGTGTTTTTGTCGCAGCACACGGGAAAAATGTTTGGTTCTGAAAGTTGAGTGAAGTTGCTCAGGGTTTCAGTGGGCTCTAGATGCGAACGGCAAGCGCAGCAACCGACGGGGCAACTTCACCAAGCATCGCTTGCAACTTCTGATCATTAACTCAACCTCTAGTTGGTTCTTGTAAGAGAGATGTGCAGCTCAGCCATGGCAGGGCGGAGCGGGGGCGACACCTCCACTCTTACAAAGCTCCTTTCCTCTTTCTCCATCTGAACATAGTCATGGAAAAAACAACTCACGGGAGAGCCAACATCTATATTCCGATGGGAAAAGGCTGAGAGTTTGTGTTTCCTGCGTTCTGCTGCCACTCATCCTTCTCACCATCTCCCTTTTGATTTAAATATGAGCATTCCCCCAAGGGCCGTTACCCTTCTGCCTTAATTGTTTTGGGTCGTATGATGATGCTGCTGCTCACTCACTGTTTGAAATTGGCGGTTTTAATTCTTTGTTAAAACAATGGATGAAATGCAAACATCTTGTTGTGATCACAAAGATAGTCGTAGCGTTCTTGTGATTAGCTAGTACTGTTTATTGCAATCCATCATTCAGACACAACACAGTTTGAAACACTTAGAAACAAGATGTGGAATTGCACAGAAACAACCGTAAAAGGGCGTTAACAGGTAGTATACCTGAACATTTCTAGTGCTTTAGCATGAAGATCGCGTCATCTTGCTTCATTAACAGGCGGTAGCAGCATAGAAATACATTTTTTAATCATAACTTTATTCTTTTTCTTCCATTTAAAGAAAATATATCATGTTCATGAATTTCTTTTAATATGCCAAATGTCAGCAACACCATTAAATCTGCCCTGATACCTCCCCCTTTCTCCTCAAACCATTTGATTTATGGAAGCCTTGTGATACCCAGAAGCTAAAATTTATCTCATGACCTCTGATTCCTTGAAACCTGACCCTTGCCCTTCAGTCTGAGGACAACGGTGCGCTGGAACAAGACACCCAGGAGTACTATGACCCTGTGGCTGCTGCTGCAGATGCCTGGGGGGATGACGGTACACAACCGGTCCGTTATGACCCCATAGCTGCCGCTACAGAGGGCTGGGGAGATGACGGGACCCAGCCAGTTCACTATGACCCCGTGGATGCGGCTCAAGAGGGAGGGGGGAATGATGAGAAGCAGGTGGATTATACTGAGCCTGTGGCTGAAGCCCAGGAGGGCTGGGGTGATGATGGGAGCCAGCCGGTCACAGAGGTGCCCGCCATAGAGGAAGAAACACCTGCGGCTGAGGCCACGGAGGAAGAAAGCGTTCAAGCTGCCGCGCCGATGGATGATGAAGAGGGTCAGGTAACCAAGAAGAGGGGAAAAATGGAGAAATGCATCTGCATGATGGTGGATGCATTTAATACTGTAACATGTATTTGTGTTGAGGTTTGAACATAGTGTGAAAGAAGAGATGAGCTACATGGTGAATTAAGGGTAAGAAAGATGCAGAATGATGTAAAATTATGGATGCATCTGGACCAGCAGCATGGATGCATCAGAGAGACTTTTGAAACTTAACTGCTGAATGTTGACAATTATAGAGTCTGCTCCATTTCCCAGTCGCTTCTGATCACGACCCCTCACATGCATTATGCAAGTTCTTAACCTTTATGGAAGCTGATCTTTACTGTCACTCAGAATCTTTGCTGCTCAGGCTGTGTGTCTTCTGACTGTCTTTGTCTTACTTGTCCTGTCCTTTGGTTTCAGCCTCACCCTCAAATCTAACATCCACCTCGTCCTCTAACCTCTGGCTGTCCCCCCCCCCTGTTTCTAGGGCGAGTCTGCTGAAGACACTCCAGCCACAGTGGAAGAACCCCCAACACAGGAGGTGAGCAAAAACATCTGGAAAAGGATCAGACCCATGTATGAAAGTCTACAGATAAACACAGAGATGTCATTTTTTTTCAGACATCTGTAGTCAAGATGTTGAATTTTTTTGTGTGTGTTGGAAAGGTTGTGGAGAAACTCGTTCAGACGTCCTTCAGAGCTTTTTAATACATAAAGATTCTCTTCTTCATCAGCCTCCTGCAGCTGCAGCACAACCAACAGAAGAAGCATCAGAAGCCATAGAAATGCCTCCAGGGTTCCTGTTTAAGGTACAGACATGAGGAATGAGAGAGAACAAAGAAAATCTTAATAGATCTCAAATCTGGTCCACCCATATATTTTATACAGCATGTGCAAATGGTTCTTGTAGGTCCAAGTAATGCACGACTATGCCCCCAACGACACGGATGAGCTGGAGATGAAGGCTGGAGATGTGGTGCTAGTAATCCCTTTTGAGAACCCTGATGAACAGGTAAAACATACAAGCAATCACACACATGGCCCGACGGTCAATTTAAAGTCCTATCTTTCATGTCTTGTCTGAAACTTTAGGATGATGGCTGGCTGATGGGGATGAAGCAGGACGAGTGGCAGCAGAACAAAGAGAACGCCGCCAAAGGAGTCTTCCCTGAAAACTTCACCCAAAGGCTGTGAATGAAGGAGGAGATATTGTTTCTGTCCCTCTCCCTCCAGCCTCACTGCATCCCTCCCTTCACCCGCGCTGATCTCGACTAGGACTTTGGCCATAGAAGCCGGGCTGATCCCGCTCCGGCAGAAACCGTGCGTTTCTCAGGTCTGGAAGCAGACCCCGGCAGCATTTACAAATTGCAGATTTATCCATTTCATAGGTGCCGCTCTGCACTCTCGTTACTTCTTCACATGAGTGGAAACGACCTGAGAATTCCCGTAATGTCTGAGCGATGCAGGGATGGGTGCCTCTGCAATGCCTACTGCTGTATTAATGTTTGAATATCGACCTCGTCATGCATCCGCCTGACTGTAGCAGGCTGACCCTCATACAACCCTTAAAAGCTGTTTGAGAAATAACGCGACACTTGGAAATTGCAAAAAAAGGCCACGTTTTAGCCACGTGTGTAGCCACCCAGTGTCACATCAGATTGTCATCTGCTCAGTGAGTCATCCTTCCCTAGATTTAAATCGGTGTAGTTTGGACATGTGATTCCAGATATGCATTTCCCCGACTTGCTAAAATGCAGGCAGACAAACGACAAACTGCTGCTATGAACTAGTTAGGCAGATATGTGCACAGCCCAGTGCTGAGCCAGCCTCATTCATTAAATATCAAATCAGGTTGAAAAGAATTCATTTTCTTTCTTTTTTTTTTAGCACCACTGATTCCAATGCAGAACATTCAGAATATGCACCAGAGCAACTTCTTTTATTTTTGTATTACACAGATTACAAAATGTAATTACACACAGTTGCCAACTTGGGATGCAAGGGAGCGTTTTTGTACTTCCGTCCGGTTTACTCTGTGTAAACTCGCGCTACAGGCAGTTACGTCACAGTGAAACCTTCACTAAGTCACTGAATCTGCAGAGAATTGTCAGGATGTTACAATGATGTAAGGAAAGTGGGAGAAACGTGTGACCGTATGTGTGTGTGTGTGTGTGTATGTGTACTCTTGTGTGGATTCTTGGAAAAATTAAATTCTTTATCTATAGGCTAATGGACAATACCACCACAAGGTTGTCAGCTGTACATTAATGTTATTTTTTAAATTTATTTATTTTTTTGACTTGACTAAAAAGACTTTTTGTGTCTTTTCTTTCCCTTCTGGCTGCTGCTACAGTTCCAGGTGTTATAGTGCATTTGTTGTGTACATGTGTAATTTTGCCAAACTGTGATGATGGACACATATTCTATAAGGACATTCATATCTGTATGTGAGTAACTGTGAGCATGCTGAATTCCCACGTGTTGTTGTGTGAACACCTGACAATGACGCTAAAGAAACTTTAGAGGCAAGTTTGCTGATTATTATTATTGTTACATTATCATTTTGTGCATTGTACTGTTGAATGGGGATTTACTGTAACTTGTTTTACTTATTTTTGTTTATTCATTTATTTAAAATTCTCAAATCATCAATGATGCCTCAAAATGTTGTGGCGTATTGTCGTTCAAACCCAGATAGAAATTCCTATGCTGAGAATGGATTAATTGGAGAAGCGTTTTTTGAACCACCAGACTCAGGCGAGAGTGTTTTTGTGTGTGTGTGTGTGTGTGTGTGTGTGTGTGTGTGTGTGTGTGTGTGTGTAATGTTTTCAGTATTTCAACCACTTGAGATGTGCATGAGATGTCCGTGTGTATTTGCAAACCAAACCAGTCACTTTGGCATCATTATTTTAAAGTAGCTAAAATGTTCACCTGGGTCTGGTTCCCCTCCCGTCCCAATCGTCCTGTCTTCTGCAATGAGCTGTGAAACTGGGATGACATTGTTCCTCCTGTACCTTAATGGCCAATAATAACGATAATAAATATAACTTTGAATCAGCTGTGTTGTTGGTTTGGTTTTGTGCTTTTCATTGGTATTTATTATTTTCTGATTTCCTATTGCTCATCATTCTTCAGAGAAAAATGGGCTGAGATAGGAAAGACATTAATTTCGATGCCTTCCAGTTTGCGGTAATGTGTCCAGCAGGTGGCGCTATATTTACACTTTTTTCAATCCAAGAAAAAAAAAAAGCGTGGAGAATAATGAGGAGGGCTGCAGGCTGCTGCTGTCCGTGGTCCTGAAGGACAGCAGCAGCCCACCCTGGAACCACAGAGCCATCAACTTAAATGAAGAAGTTCATTCATTTATGATGGACAAATAAAGGACGAAGCCACCTTTGTTTGTGAACATCAACTTTATGTTTCAAATACAAATAGTATGATGAAAATAAGTGTAGCTTACAGTAATCTCTAAAAATAGACCTTTAAATAATTTTTTTGCAATAGCTTCATACACACATGTGACAAATCTCCTCTCCATATTTATCAAAATAGATTCTTAGTGTCAGAAATATTACAAAAAGATATGGTTCTGATCAGTGAGCCATTTGTGTTGCCTTGAAGACAAACCAAAGCTAGTCTAGGTACTGCTTAAAGTCTTGGATGATAAATGGAATAGAATATCAAGTAAATTATTCAAGGTTAAACTGATCAAATGAGTTTAATACAGTAGTTGAATACAGCCTGAGTGTTGTGCACGCCTCAGCATGGCTTGCATTTTAAACTCTTGCAAAACCTTTAAAATAGCTAAAAGACAGAAGAGAAGGATATACCAACCTTACCATTCAGATCGAGGCAACTAAGTTGTTGGAAAGGATTTAAAAGTTCTTTTAAAACTGTTTTGCCCCGTGTTCTTACGCTGCATCAGGGTGCTGCTGACCGTTATGAGAGCTTTCACTGTCCCCTGCTCTTCTACAGATGTGAAGCATATGAGGTACAGACGCTCGGCTCCGGCCATCCACTTCAATATTCATCTACAGATTCATGGATTACTATACAGGAAAGACTTTACAATGAACACTTAATTTACACAATGATGATTGTGTCAGTAAACGTCATTATTATTTCCTTTTATTTGCTAAACTAAAATGTCTTTTCCACCATCTCACTTTCCTTCTCAGCACAGAAATCTGGCCTCCTGAGGGCGCTTGATGAATCGCGTAGGAATTAAGCTCTTCTCTGAAGGTAAGATAAAGGTAGGAACCTCCTCATAACCGTCACCCCTCCAGCCTGCACTCAGACAGAGTCTGCTCCTCAGGAGTGATATTCAGACCCACACTGTAGTTTGAAGGTCTGGCGTCCTTCACCTTGCCGCATTACGTGATGGGCTCCTGAAGATAGAAACCAGGACCGTGTGCATGGAAAATACACACACCAGTCATCCCAGTCCACTCTTTGAAAGTGAGGTGCCCAAAACCATTAAGAACAGTTAATTTCTTTTGACTAGCAAAAATGTGGACGGCCACCAAGTCTGTCTCGGTCCATCAATCTTTGCCCAGAGGGCTTCTGAACTCCAGGTGTCTCTGCTTCCGTGAGCTCTAGCTTTGTCCTTGATCCATCCCCCAGGGGTGGAAGTGTTCAGTGTCCAGCAGCGTTGTTCCCAGCCTCTGCAGAAGCCAAGGATACCAGTGTAGGCCATCAGTCTGTGATCCTGAAGGTCCCATTAGGCTGTAGAAGAATCTGAGCGGGGCCAGGGCCCAGTGGGCCAAATGGTGACTGTCCACAGCAGCGTAGCACGATGCTAACACGCCGTTCACCACTATGGAACCGTGTTCCGTCAGAGGGGCGTACAAGCCCGTGCTCCTCCGTGCTTGCACGAAAGTCACAGGTGAGAAGGTTGCCTGTGAGCCCACCTTCCCTCCTGAGGTTAGCACGCACTGTCCCGGCCGGACCTCGCTCGCAAAAACTATCCTGAGGCCTCTGTCCCGGCTAGATCTCACTTCCTGTACGGAGTCCAAGTAGGGTTCGCCGTGGGTCTCGTTCCACATGCAGTCTGTGACGTAGATCAGGTGAGCCGCTGTCAGAGTGACGCGGTGCCCAGCGTCAGTGCCGATGGTGTAGAAGAGTGACGTGACGTTGGGCTGGCGGTCCAGAAAGGACAAGACCGGGCTGTAGACAAGTGGGCCCCGACCCTCTGAGGAAGCCAAGACACGCTCGCCAGGGCGAAGGTCACGCATCGGCTTGGTAATGCCACCCTCGAGGATGACCTGAGCGTCGCCATGGAAACACCCACCAGTTTTAGCCGCGACAGAATGTTCTAAAAACAAGACAGAGAAGATGGATTCATTTTTGAGAGTGAAAGAGCAATTATAGTGATCTCAGAATGCTTTCCCTGGCATTTTTCTGCTCGGAAAAATGCCAGTAAAGCGGTAAACAAAAATAGTGTCGAAGTCTCAGATGAAGCTATAATTCTTTTTAACTAACAGTTAGAAACTTTTCTGCACCACAACCCTGTGAAAGTTCATCTTCCATCTCCCGCCGCATGTTTTGCTGTTCTGCTTGAATTGTACATTAACTCATATCACATGGCCTGTTGTTAGTCATCTGTCCCAGATTCACAGGGAATCAAATCTGATCCCTGATCTGCCAGGCTCCGTTTTTAATAAGGTGGCCCTTTAAGACACAGAAAGATGAGGTGGCAAGAAGAGGTAGTCAGTAATAGCTAATGGATAACCAGCTGATTGTATCACTGCAGCCGAAGCACAGCCTGAGGTCACGGAGACAGGAACGCAGGCAGACTCTCACTTCTAGATTCTGTTTGGAAAGATCACGTACGAGTGGCAACAAAGTTTGAATGCATCAACCACTTAAAGGAAACGGAATCTGGGACGTATTTCAGGAACAACACCCTGTTAAAAAGCAAAAACCAGGCTACACACGAGCCCCTCGTTTGTCTAAATGCGTGTTTGTGTGTGGGCGTCTCGTCTTAAAGCAATCTTAAAGCCGCCAAATATTTGCCCAAGGTGTGTACGTCTGTAAGGCTGCAGAGAAGGAGGGCTGTGACTGGTTGGTGATAAGACTCAGATAAGAGATCTGAGAGAAACCTACTGGAGGAAAAGCAACAGAAAAACAAAGAGAGAGTTAATCATCTCACAGCCTACTGACCTCCATGGCCTGCTAGAATGGAGTTTGGCATCAAATAACTGGTGCTACCAGACAAGGGTAAAGGATTTATGTCTCAGGATTTAAAAAAACAAAATAAAATCTCTGCAGTAAATGAATTACGGTATGTTATTTTATTAACAACACAAAATAACAAAAACACTGCATCTTCTTCGTATTAGAGTGCTGCAATTGCAAAAGAAAAATCACATAAATGCTGTGCACAGGTGCACACCCAGTTTTGATTGGCTCCCAACAGGCTTTTACAGACACACACACACACACACACACACACACACACACACACACACACACACACACACACACACGGTGTCTCTGTCACCTTTGTCTCACCTGA
>BJFM01002356.1:0-32882 GCA_016586285.1 Arothron firmamentum | reverse complement strand
TTTTAAAAAAAAAAAAAAAAAAAAAAAAAAAAGACTTTTTGGATCTTCCTTTGTGAAGTCTGCATGTTTTCCCTCTGTGGGTTCTCTCCGGATACTCCCATTTCCTCCCACAGTCCAAATTTAGGTTGTTAAGGTGGCTGAAAGATAAAGTTCGGCTGATCGGAGACTCCAAATTCTCCTAAGCTGAGTGTCCTGTGGTGGACTGGCAACTTGGAGAGACTAGGATGGACTTCAACAATCCCTGCACTGCCTTAATGGATGGATGGATGGATGAATGGACTGATGGATGGATGAATGGACAGGCCTGATGAAATGTGGAAACCTGAGAACTTCAAAGGTACGTGAGGAGAGGAGAGGAGAGGAGAGGAGAGGAGAGGAGAGGAGAGGAGAGGAGAGGAGAGGAGAGGAGAGGAGGGGAGAGGGCAGAAGTTCAAAAGTAAGATGATAAAAAAGAGTGTCTGTTGCCTGTGGGATCATGGTGGTTCCCACCTGTCAGGAGGACGGAGGAGCCTCCTCCAGCATCAGCTCTGTTACCACAGAGAGGTGGTACTGTGTTAAAATGTCATGGTCAGTCCCACAAATTCTCCAGACAGAATATTCAAACATCTGTTTCCATCAACATGTTATTTCGGGGAGAAAACACATCTGCCGTGGTTTCCTCTGAAGTTGGCATAACATTTAAGCTTTTATTCAGGACTCTTAGCGCGACTTGAAAAACATGCTGCAAAGTTGAGATTTAATTAGATAAACAAAAGTTAATGGTCGAGTCAACACAACTATAACACACATGTTTGAAATGATTTTTTTAAATTTTTTGCTCATTTTGTTCAGATTTACTTTCCCGTGAGGCTAATAGCTGACAGACTGGAACAACTACAGGAGATACAGATCAAGCGTATTAAAGCAACAGTAGGGTTATGCAATTGTTAAACAGCAATAAGTGCAACAATTTTTACACACTTATCAGAATCAAACTGCTTAGATTCCAAAACTGTCAAATCAAGAGATGTTAAAGTTAAATGAAAACAGTTCATTTCCTTGAAGACAAACATGTTTCCTTAATGTGCCAAATGTTCAGGCAGAAGCAGCTTCGTTTGTTCACCAGCGTGGTTGGAGAGGATCAGTCGAATTAATGGAGGTTAGCCGTGTGGAGGTCTGGAGTGCCAAAGAGGCGGATTCCACAATAACACTCTCAGACTATGGAAGAAAGATGGGAGTCAAAATGAATCACGATTAGCAAATACGAGAAAAATAGAAATTACTTAAGTTCGGAAAAGAACATGAAGAATAACGATAAAGAAAATGAAAGAGCAAAAAAAAATAAAAAAAAAACAGGGCAAATGTCCAAAGACTGGTACTGATCAGTAGCTGTTTCTGTGATGCGGCTTCAGGCTCTCCGACCTGCTGATTGGTCGGGTGCCTAACTCGGAACATGCGTTCCCACATTCCCTCAGCACCACTTCAATCCCACCACGGTGGTTCGCCACGCTGTGGTTCCAGACACTGCCTGCTGGCATGGCAACATTTCAATAAATTCATTACACATTTATACTTAAATACTTACGTGCACAGGGACGGTATTTATAGTGTGTGTGTGTGTGTGTGTGTGTGTGTGTGTGTGTGTGTGTGTGTGTGTGTGTGTGTGTGTGTGTGTGTGTGTGTGTAGTCATATTTATAGTGCGGTGTCATATAGCTGGGTGTTGTGGTGAGACAGTGGTTGGAGCTGAGGGTGGGGGGCGTTGGCTGTAGGGGAGCGAGGAGGTGGGAGGACAAGTGGAAGGGGGTGAACAAGAATGGAGGAGGAAAGAGGAAATCCAATTGATGCACTGAGAGAAAGAGAAGAACAAACACAATACTTTGGGAAGCAAGAATTAGCGAGCGATTCGCCGATAACGATAACACTTGATTTTGCTTCTGCTAGCGAAAACAGCCACACACCCGAAAAAATTAAGTATTCTTTTATTGGAATCAGTGCTGACCACCCAACCAACAAACTCTCTTGTTCACAGAGAAAGAAATATTTATTCAGTGGGAAACAGAAACGGGGGATTTACCGTGGTTTATTGTTCGGCTGTTTATTGAATTTTGGACATTCCTATTCAGGGGATATTTCGCCATTGTACGTATGGATACAATGGGTTTTATAATATCCATTCAGGCGGGAGCAAGAGACTACGTGCACCGCGGGACAAGGCAACGAGGGTCGAAAGGTCACAGAAAGGTCTCGCGGTGCAGAAGAGAAACAGCATGTAAATGTTATCTCCATGGATTATACCTTTAGTAGTAAACACACAGAAAGACTCTGCTGACTAGAGCGTGTTTACTACAGCACTAGACTGCTCAAAGTATAATCTGTGTGAAGATAACATACATGCTGTAAAAGGTTGTAAAAAAAAAATGAGCCAAGAACAGAGGGTGCACGAAGGCTGGAGTCAGCACATCAGGAGCCAGAGCATGCAGATGTGTCCAAGAAAGGGGCGGCCGGACTGGTGACCAGCTGCTGCAGAGCTGGACATGACATCAGAAACAGTAGGTTTGGCCTGAGGAGAAAAACAACCGGCCTGTGGCCCCAGACCGTTTGACCCGAAGATGCTTGAGGTTCAGTCTGATGTTTCTGTGTTTGGGCTGCCTTTTCTCAGAAGAGCGATATTAATGAGGAAATCAAACTGAAATTTACTCCAACTCTGACTGTTCTTGGTACACTCTTAGCCACCTCACTTGTTGTTTCCTATGTTTTTTCATGCTGCATGAATCCTCGACATGAAAGGTTTGCACGTATGCGTGGAGCGTCTGCATACGTGTGCCACTCCCCGGGTTTGTTTTCAAAAACACGTCTGTGTCGCACACGCACAGAGGCCTTACTGAAAATAACACCCAAGTCAACGTCTTCATTTGACTTCAGACTCCATCAACAGCCTCATTTAACGGCACCATAATTACACCTAAACCAGCCTCCTTTCCTCGGCAACAACATCTGCACTCAATTTCCACAGAACATTTCACTAATAACATTGTATTGTCAGTGTCGAAAGATAGTCAACTTTTAATTAATGTGCATAACCTTATCTGACTTTCAGGGTGTTTTATTTGGACATCGTTGTTTCAAGCGTTGGTTTAAACACTTTAAGACAGCAAAACATTTTGGCTGACTGAGGATGATGTGAATGATGTTGCTTGATCTTATCACAGGTTATAATAAAATGGACGCCATGAGGGCTCTACAAATGTGTAGCATGTCCATCACACCCTTAAATATTTATTTGAAAAGATGCCAATCGTCAGGATTGGTTGACTTGACTTGCAGGACGTTGACGCCATGCTCAGTATGCGGCAGGACGACACAGCAGCGCTGCGTTCTCATGTCCAAAGGCCACACACAGGAAGTGGCAGCACGTTGTCCAACTTTGTCTCATGGGAATGGACCAGAGCGAATTGGTCACATGGTTATAATGTGTTGGTGCGCATGGGAGAAATTTGTAAATAGCAGAGGACCTGGCTGACTTGACCTTTTTACATTTTCCACCTTCTCTTCAAACAGCAACTCATGGCTTAAAAGTATTTCTGAAAATTGATTGTGTGTGTGTGTGTGTGTGTGTGTGTGTATGTGTGTATGTGTGTGTGTGTGTGTGTGTGTGTGTGAGAGAGAGAGAGAGAGAGAGAGAGGGAGAGAGAGAAGTAGAGAGCGATGATATGAAAGGACAAGAAGTAAAAGAGAGACAGGAACAGACAGCCATGGATAGACGGAGAAATTAGGGGCTCTACTGACCAGAAAGTGCTCTGACTCAGTCAAAGTCAACATTTTTGCTGACATCACTGACCATCAGCTCCATCATTTCAATTTTAAATGCTTTAAAGGTCCAAACAACCTTCATTTGTCTAAACCCACAGGGGTTTTTACTACTACCAGTGAGACAAGGACAGTCCTGTACTTTAAAAAAAAAAAAAAAGCCATAGATTTGCGCTACATACAAACACATTAAAGGGCTGCTGGTCAAATTATTTCACTGCAGTGTGAAAATCTACGTTTGAACGTGCAAATATTGACCGAGTTTTGGTATCTCGAAACATCAGCGGCTGGGAAAAGTGTTGTGAGTGGTACTGTTAGATGAGAGGGGTAGACATGTGACCACAGGCGCCCTGCAGGCACCAGTCAAATATACACCGGTCTAATTAAGACTTATAAAATCCCTTAACGAGGCCAGGAATGTGATCCATGATAGGTGTCATGCATCACGTCATGGGGTGAAGTAGCTGGAAGTCTAGTTTAATGCAGAACAGTGTGCCTGAAATATGGAGGGAAAGTGCTTTTGATTGTTAAATCTGCTAATGAAACAGTAAAACAGAAATGAGACGCTTTAATCATTATAGCAACAGTATATCCCACTTGCTAGAACGCGTAACACAGGGAGCTCATGAGGGGTAAGAGTGAGATTAGGGTTTAAACTTGTGGTTTTCTGCATTGTGGGAAAGGAGAAGGGGTTTCAAACCAGCAGCTTCTAATCCTGACACGCTGCCTCTGCCAATTATAATGGCTTTAAACATGGCCGATGGGAGGAAAAAACATGACCAGGGAAACCAGACTAGCGCCGGGGCGTATTTAGCAACATACAGGCAGACTGTAATTACATATATGGCCAACAGAGAGATTTAATGACTTTTTCCTCCTTCTGCTGATTGACAGAAGGTGGGGGTGGATCAGAGATGGGGTGAGAAAGTATGAGCCTGACTCTCTTTTGAGGAAGAAAAATGATCATTTGTGACTTTTTTTCTTCAGCAGAGTTTATGACGTTGGCATTCTGTAAAAACGTATTAGTTTATCAGTTGGGTCTGGCCTAACGAGCGTGTATGTTGTTGCCTCTCTGACCATCCGATCCCTGATGTATCCACTCGCATCTCTACTGAAATCAGTTAGACGGACATTCATCAACGGTACATCCATGCACACGTTATTTACCCTAAAATAAAACATTTAAAAATGAAACAATGAAATGTTTTAAGCCTTCCCCCATTAAAAATAAAATAATTTCCTGTCCCTAAGCAGTTCCAGGTAAAACGAAACAGATGTTGGATTTGCTTTCCTCGGTTGATGTGTCTCCAGTGGTGTTTGTCATCTGAATACTGTTTATGACTTCTCTCTATTGACTCCACTGTTTAAAAAAAAACAACAAAAAAACCTGCAACAGAGTGTTTTTAACTGTTTTTGGAGATAGCGTGCTGCTCTTGTTTACTCCTTCGAGCATCTTACATCATTGCCACCGCAGGAACATAATAATAGCGCGGACTGCAGACACGCATGCATACACATGCACACACCTCATCCCATCCTTACATCTCAGACCACATTCACACTTCCCATAAAAGCCTGGCTTCTTAAACGATGGCTCGGGACCCAATATGGTTCGCAGCCCTACTTCTGGTGGGTTGCCACATGATAAAGATCCCTCACATTGTTTAATGAGGCTGTATTTCCCATTTTGGCTTTAAAGGCAGAGGATGTGAGAGAAACTGTTGTAAACATCCTTTCAACTGGTGGCGATAGATCTCCTCAATACTCCATATTTCCACCTACAGCTTCAAGTTCTTCCTTTTTATCTTTAGAATCCGTTTCCTGTGGCCACAGCCCAAAACTGCGGATGACTGCCTCATTGGTCATTGCCGGTTGAGGTGTTTTCGAATGCATGTGAAGGTGCCAGCGTGTCATTTAGGGCAGGAGCAGGATTTAGTCGGTGATTCAACATATTTGGTGAAGCCACAGAAACTATATTCCCAATCAAAAAAACACCGCTTTTGAATCACAGATGAGTCAGGCTACAGTGAGACTCACTCGTCACTGTCGGAAAATTCAATCATTTAAAATAGGTCTTGAGACTGAAATCGATCACACAGTCTCCTATTTTGGGATTTTTATTTTATTTGCCACTAATTTATGTCTTTGATTGATAATTCTTGGTCAGATAATTATTTGGACCTTAAAATGCTTTGTAAATTTTGAATATTGTAAAATGTATGTGATTTAAATACACACATCCCCACATTTGCCTGCCATAATAATAAAGCCAGGTCTTTACTGCTGTGTTGCCTTCCTCCTCTATGGTTTTCAGGGCTTAGCTGCAACCCTCCACAGACTCCATCACATCCTTCTTTACATACAAGAGGAAGCTGCACTTAAAAGATATTTTAAAACAGATACTGGTACCACAAATGATCACATGAATGCTCACTCTCTTTCTCCCGCTTTTCAAGTAGATCTATAAGGTAGTCCATTATGGGGGTCTCTCCCCCATTCTCTCTCTCTCTCTCTCTCTCTCTCTCTCTCTCTCTCTCTCTCTCTCTCTCTCTCCCCCTTTATCACACACACTTGCACATACTTATGCACACGCAACACACGGTCATACATCTTGCTCCTAGCAGATGTTTCATTCACCACTGCCTTCCCAGAAACCCACAAGTGAGCGTACTTTCCCACCACAGGGTCGGGGAGAAAAACCACAGAAGAAGACCGCTTCACCCCAACATAAAACAAAACACCAGAGGGAGAAAAATGCACAGAAAACCTTTCAAAAAGGAAAGGGAAGGGAAAAAAGCAAAGGATTTTCTAATTCATCCTTTATTGAGGTGGCTGGTTTTCGGCAGCGCAATCTTTTTTATGTGTGAGAAGCCTGGCCTGTAATTTGGGTAGCCACGGCGACCAGAGGGACTTGTAATAAAACGAGACTCTATTCTGGGATGCTCTGTAATAATGGACGCCACCATCCACTCCTCTTGTTAAAGATGGAGAAATGGATAGATGGATGAATGGATGGATGGAGGGATGGATGGAGGGCATCACACATGGACAGACTGGAAGACAAAAGGACGGTGGATCGATGCGGTGTGAGAGGAGGCCAATCAGAGAGGACCTCCTCATCAAAAACTGCAGAAAATTGTTGAACAGAAGGAAATAAAATAAGAGACGGATCAATAACATGCTCATAAACAGTCTGATCAATACCCAGAGGGCCATTTGAGTGTTTATCTGGTACTTCAATGCTGTTCTCAGCCTGTGTGGTCAGATTAGAGCTCTCAGACACCTCTCTATAATCTCCACACCATGTTAACAGCCCTTATGCACAGGCCATAATTAGGAAGTCTCGGGGGCAAATACATCCTGTCATTGCAAGTGTCTATCGCTATTGCGTTGTAATTACATTTTACTAGATTGTTATTAAACCATTCAGGAGCTGACCAACTCAGCTTAATCTCCTCCTTAATTGGTCATGCTACTCCCGCACCTTCCTCGCCTCTGTTGTGGTCATTTTAAGGGGGGGTAACTTGGTCTAATGTGTTAAAGAATGAAAGAAATGGAAGGGAAGAAAATTGAGCACAGAAGACAACATTTGGTGAAAGATGGGACCTGGGAAGAAGGGCTGGGGAGCATAAAAATGAAACTGGAATGGCAAAAAAGCGTGAAAAGCTGTTTTCTCCTCACATGACGGATTCCTTTCCAGCCAACCGAGGCTTGTCCTTTAATACCCGGAATCCTTCATGTGGCTTCACAACGACTGCACGTGGGGCAGCGCAGACCACATCGCTGCCACGCTTCTTATTACACCGCATTGCTGACACTCTGCCTATGCTTTAGCATGTGTGTGAGGGAGATTAGAGTTGGCCAGACGTGGTGTGCAAGGGTGTGAGGCCTGAGAGCAAAGTCATACCTGTGCTGACGGCTGCACAGATTTTCAGGCTGAGGGTGATACAACCCTGAAAAATAGTGAGCGGAGAAGAATTTATATGAGTTATAGATTTGATGTTGTTGAGTTTTGATTTGTTTGTTGATGCAAAAGGGTGAAGATGTTGAAATAAGTGTGTGTTAAACAAAACTGGAATTCTTACACACAAAAAAATAGGCCCTCAGTGACACGTCACTTCATTCATGCAGATGCATGCACTATACAGGCAACCGCACAAGAAAATGCTAACTGGAGCAGCAGCCTGAGTTTTCCACCGCTGTCAAAGGCAAGAATAGATGGATGACGGAGAAAAACGGACGACGGACATTACGACATAAAGAAAAACATGTGTTCCCTTCTGCTGACCGCAAGGGCTTCCTCTTTCTGACCTTCGCAACCAGCCTTGTGCATGGAATCAGGAGCACGCAGAGCACAGCTTCTAAAAATACAGATCATGAAAAACAATCACAGAGACATCCATTAAGAGGCAGAGTTATAATCATGAGTCTCCACCTTAAAGGTCCTGGGCAATCCATTATTAATCTTTGGTCTGGAAGGGGATATTACATATTATCACTGTTTGTTTGGTTTAATTTAGTAGTTTAGTTTAGTCGAAGTTGAGGTTTGTCCATGGGTGACAGGATGTTGCTCCTCTATGTTTATAGGGAAGCCCAGAATTGACAGAACTGGAAGTCTTAAGAACTTATACACTTGATCATGAAATCCACTACTATCACTATTATTTCCTCAAAATCTAAATTGAAGGAATACAAATAAGTTAGATGATATAATAAGATAAGACAATTGCTAAATACCAAGCCCAACATGCCCAACCTAATGTATCAATACTGTGAGTTACCCAACAGTAACTTCTACAAATGAGGGCTCCGAGTTTAATAATTATTTTTACTTGTTTTCCAGCGTCCCAGCCTCATCCTGGTGTGGAGGTTTATCTCCCTCTGCTGGTTCAAGGTAGAACTTCAGCAAAAAACAACAACAACAACAACAAAAACCAATTATTTCTCTGATCAATATAAGCATGTTTCAGATCTGGAGGGGCTGCTTCACAGAGTCCGAAGAAATTGAGAAAGAAAAAAAAGAAGAAAAAAAGAACACCATCAGACAGAAAGAAAGTGGGGTCAGAACAAGTGAAAACTGAGGAGCAGAAGGTCTGAGAGCTGAAGACTCCGAAAATATGTACGATGTCTAATTTACAGTCATATTCATGTCATAATTATATGAACAACAACAAAATACTTTGCAGCGTTTGTGTAGATCATGCCTTTAGTTGGAGTTCAGCTTGTTTGTGCTTTCAGGTGGCACTCCCCTGCTCCACTGCTGAGCCATGCTCCAAGCATCAAGCCACCTCAGGACACACTGGAGGGTTGAGGAGAAGCTGGAGGTCTTCTCTGCCCTGAAGGACCTGAGGGTCACCATGGAGCACCAAGTGTCTCGCATTCATCTACCTGTAGGAGGCGCTGTCTGCCAGAACTGTCATGAATGAAAGTAGGAGAGAATAGATCTATACTGTTGTTGTGAGACGTTTAAAAGAGTTTACCAGGTCTTCTATTCATCAGCACGGTTTAAAAGGAAACAATCGTCCACAAATCGCAATTTAAACCTCATCCTGTTGGCCGGTATGCAATTTGCAAGCGTGATGGTGGTTTAACATTTATTTCCAACCTAAACGCAAAAGAAAGTAGCACATTTTAGATTTTGACTTACCTGAAATTCTAACCATTCATTCACCATTTATTTGCAGCATTTTTGTAAAATAGTATATAGTAACTACACACATAATCAACCACAAAATATGAGACAAAAAGTTACTATTATTCTTTTTCATAATTAATTTCATTAATAAAAATTTTGTACTTTTAATTTTTTTCTTTTCTTTTCTTTTCTCTTTTCTTTTCTTTTTTTTCTTTCTTTTTTCGGTGCGGTCACATGACGTAGGGAAATCTTGCCCTGCGCATGCGCAGAGCGGCCTCTGCCACCTCGGCTGACAACAGCGGTTCTTCTAGCAGACAGAAAGATGATGGCAGACTCGGAAAGTATCGAAGAAGTGGCCGTGATTGGAAACACCGATATCACTCCCACGGAGTCCGAGAACAACGTCGTTAACACGGTCGTATTATTTGGTGTTCTCCGCAACGTTTCTCGAGTCAAAATATTTTGTTTGTTTCGAGAAAACTTTGACGAAAACAACTATTCTGCTGTTAGCTAGTCTGATTAAATTACTTCAAACTAGCATTTTCAACAGAATAGAGCATTTTTACAGACTTTGCTGCTGAATGTACTTAATAGTGCTTTCATTCAAAGTCAAATCGCGCGAAATATTATAAGCATTTTGACGTAAACGTAGTAATTTCTAAAATTAGCATGCCAGCTAGCATGTCTTAAATGCACGGAAAGAATGTTTAGCTAATTGAATTCGCTGTCGCTTTTGTAGACGTTCAACGGACATTAATGCGGATTCTTATAGTAAGACACAAGCATTCCTTTTGAAAATGTGATGCCACTTGGTCTTGCTAGAGTTATTCCATATCTTCCTTCCATATCTCGTGACCAGCACATTCCTGTCAAAGAACCAGCACCAAAGCCGCTGTTCTAAACCTAGCGTGCACTTTTCTGTGATCTGCTCCTTATTTGTTGCCTGATTTTTGTCCACTCATTTATTTCGATTCTCCCGTGTGTAGGTGGTGGAGAGGGGGACATCTCTGTTGAAAACAATGGAAATAAGCGTGGCAGAGGCAGAGAAAAGAACGGGAAAGAACACCGTCAACATGCAGGAAACCTACACTGTCTATCTCATCGAAACAAGGTGGATGACAGTGCTTTTGTTGTTTGACATTGTGACATCGATGTTGCTGCAGTCACAAGTAATTGCGTTAGTTATTTTATATTTATATTTCCGTTCTCAGGCCAGCTGAAACTGTCCCAGATGAGGGTACACCTGTCACACCTGACACTTTGTGGAGACGCTACAGTGAGTTTGAACTGCTGAGAACATACCTCCTGGTCACTTTCCCATACATAATCGTCCCCCCACTACCAGAGAAAAGGGTAAGGGGCACACATATAAAAGGTGAAAGTACAAAGCCCATACATGTTATTTACAGTTCACCTTTTATTGGTTGAAATGGTTGGAGTCATTCTGAGCCCATCGACTTCTGTTGTTGGATGATCATCGTTGTACCTCTGACAGGCAGAGTTTGTGTGGCACAAGCTGTCTGCAGACAACCTCGACCCAGACTTTGTTGAACGGCGCAGAGTCGGCCTGGAAAATTTCTTGCTGCGTGTGGCATCGCATCCCGTCCTCTCCAGTGACAAAATCTTCTTCCTCTTTCTGACAGAGGTGAGCACTTATTCCACACAGTGGCCTAACCCAGGTCTAATCCTGATGGTTTTGAGGATTTTGCGGATTTTATATGATGTTTCTGAAGTGTTAGGAATCTGCTTTAAGGAACACTGCCCCCACACACAAGATTGTTGATGAAGTGTGGGAGGATTATTAAGTAATGGCAGTCAGGAAGTGTGCTGCTGACATCGTAAAGCAGAAGCACTGACTGTATTTTTTTATGACAGGAAGCTTCTCCATTAACTGAACCAATCCCTCATTTATCTGTAGAACCAGCTTCTACCTCCCAGCAGATACTTTACTGAGTCGCTCAGGCGGATGTGAACCTGTGGATTAATATTCCTCTATTATCTGTATCAGTTATTATGCTACACACTCTGGATTGTAATCCTGCCTGTCATCTCTCACTTATTCAGGAGAAGGGATGGAGAGAAGCAGTTTTGGAAACAGGCTTCCAAGACAAGGTATCAAAGCTGATGCATTTATCCATGAGAATGGATCATCTCAGAATTATAAATGAGTCGGATGATAATCTCTATCGTTTTGTTCTGTTCGCTTACTAGGTTGACTCTCGACTCAAGTCTCTTAATGCCACATTTCGAGTCAAGAACCCTGACAAGTATGTGGAAAACAGACAGTAGATTCAATTACGTTTTGGATAAAAGAGAAAAATGTTGATAAAATCACGTGATTTGAGTCACGGAACAGGTTTGTCTGCTGAGGTGGGTGGTGTGTATTTATTTATTTATTCTGCATTGATAAAGGATGGTCAGTGGCTCCTCAGGTGGTAAATGGTGGGAATATGAGAGTCTCACTGCAGCAATCATATGGACTCAAAGTTGACTTGATTTTTTTTGTTTTTTCCATAGACGATTCACAGAATTGAAACAGTATAGTGATGAACTCAACACCGTCATCTCTCATTTACTACGAGTGCGGGCAGTAGGTTTTTACACACACACACTCACACACACACACACACACACACACACACACACACACACACACACGTGCACACACACCTGTCTTTAACTGTTGGCTTAAGTTTGGCACAGCATTCTAAAACACTTAGAAAAATGTGGGTGTTGTATGATCAGTTCCTGCAGCTGATTTCATCTGTGACAAATGTTACTGTACAGCATCAAATAGCAGTGACGTCCCTGATTTCTGATGTTGCTTTTCATCTAAAATGTCAGACTGCTGAAATCAGGCTCTGAGCGCAGATTTCTCCATCTCTCTTCCAGAAAGTTGCAGACAGATTGTACGGAGTCTACAAGGTCCACGGCAACTATGGCCGCGTCTTTAGGTAAGAAGTCAATGTTCTGTCCTGATGGCTAAAGGAGAGTTACATGAGATAGTCCAGCCGTTATAGAAAAAGTAGATGGTGGGCATATTTGCTTTATCACCACCAACGTACCGGTAATGGCTTTCAGAAATATATGAGCCATAATATTGCTGCAATCCCAAAGACTGTTCCAGCTGGAAGCCTTTAATGTAACTAATGCAAAGCTTTTCTCTGTCACCAGTGAGTGGAGTGCCATAGAGAAAGAGATGGGAGACGGGCTGCAGAGCGCTGGGCACCACATGGACACGTAAGTGATCTCCTAGTGTGGCTGCTCGAGCAGTAACGTGACAGTGATCGCACACCAGTCAACAAACAAGTTCTACAGAATGTGCTTGTCTTCCTGGATGCCACTTGCAGGTATGCCGCATCAATAGATGACATTTTGGAAGAAGAGGAGCACTATGCTGACCAGCTGAAAGAATATCTTTTCTACACCGACGCGGTGAGGTAAGGAGTCAGAGGTCAGAACCATGTCTAACATCAGGTGCATTATGGAGAGTTTGAGCCTTTTTCCCCTCCGTCTGTGAACCATAAGGGCAGTGTGCAGGAAACACGAGTTGATCCAGTACGAGTTGGAGTTGGCGGCGCAGGACCTGGCCTATAAAAAGCAGCAGAAAGAAGAGCTGGTGACTGGGGTAATGCTTCCTTGAGAGGCTCAGCACCACCCACAATCATTGTCCCTGCACAGCACAATCATGCATTCATCTGAGATGGTCCTGCACAATGAATCCATGTGTGAAATGCTGTATTTGTGTGTGTGTGTGTGTGTGTGTGTGTGTGTGTGTGTGTGTGTGTGCGTGCGTGCGTGTGCGCGTGCGCATGTGTGTATGTGTACGCACAGACTGTTCGAGTCTTTTCCTTGAAGGGGATGACGAGTAAATTATTTGGTCAGGAGAGCCAGGAGCAGAGGGAGAGCAGGCTGGCAGCCTTGGAGCAGAGCATCCAGGAAGGAGAGGCAGCGCTGAAGCAGAAAAACGCAGAGTGCCAGTAAGATCAACATAAATTGTTGATTTGCTCAGAGAATATTTCTTTGCAGGATAATCACAGAAATGTGTCATCACATTTGTCACATTTCTGTGATGACACACAGACGGTTTAGGACGGTCACGATTAGCCTCTGTTCACACAGAGTCACAGGATCACATGTAAATGTAAAATTTGGAGCAAATGGCGGCTGCCTCAGCGTTTGCAAATATTCTTTATCTGCCGTGTCATCTGTGCTCTCCTTCTGTTTGTGATGGCGTCTACAGAGAGTTTGTACAAACAGCCTGGGAGGACATTGAACGCTTCAAGGCGCAGAAAAACAAAGATCTGCATGAAGCCCTCATCAGCTATGCTATAATGCAGATCAGCATGTGTAAAAAGGTATTTTGGCGTTCTTCCACTCTAAATGTTGGATCTTTAAAGACTTCGTGTTAAAATCGCTGTTTTTTGTTTTGGTTTTTTTCAGGGAATCCAGGTGTGGTCCAATGCCAAGGAGTGTTTTAACAAAATGTGATCCAGTTCCCATGGACCCCTCCTCCATCCACAGCTGGTGTGCTTCACGAATTGAACACTACATAGAACTATCTTTTTATTGCTCTGTCACATGGATACATGGACACAAGATTCCAGAGTCACTGGGTGGACCAGGGATTTAAATCCAGCTGTCTACGCTGTGAGATTCTCTTGGCGCACTGTCAGTGTGATATCATGCTGCAGAAGATCCAAAGTCCCTCAGCTCTTTCCTTGTTTGATGCTAACAGCTTGAACAAAGGAAAGAGCGCTCAACACTTTATTTGCGTAGCTGTGTGTTGACTTTTCGTCACGTGGCCTCGCTCTAAGAGCAAGAAAAGTTCACACCAAAAAATTAATTACATTTCTGATTATTGTACTGTAACAAGAAGCCTAGGAGTGTCTTCTACAGCACCGGGCTTGCTTTTGTCTAATTTGCCAACTGGCACTACACTAAATTGTTTGACTTTAATAACTTTACCATTTTGGATTAATTCAAAGGTCTGAGTTGCATTTAAGCTCCTCACACCTTCCAAATGTAGCACCAGAATGCAACAATCCTGGCTATCGTTCACTGGCTTGAAATAGCTCACAGTAATAAAGATGGAGTTGGGCTATAACTTAAAGGAACATTGACAACATGCCAAGAAGCTTCTGAACATTGACTTTACATTCACTTCATGCTGAAGTCAGACTTTATGCTGCCGCCAGGCAGCCGACCAAAGTGCTATTGACCAAGTATAAATAGTATAGACTGCAATTTGATTGTCTAATTTCTTTTTTTTATTTTTTATTTTTGCCAAAAGCTGGAATGTTGAGGATTTTGTTGAACTGAAACACGGTGCCCAGCAAACCTGTTGGTCCGCTTTAAGGCAGCACACACGTACAGATTAATTCCAGACTTCCTGTCAAGCTTTACAGCCTTAACATCTACAGTATGTGAGGTTTGTTCAAGACAGCAGGGACAAAAACACAGATGGGATTCTCCTCCAGCTGTCATCGTGCCTGGTCTCTGTTTCTGATATCAAGTCGTTGCAGTAAATCACTGAGGTTTTCCAATGCTGCTGACAGAAGATCGTTGAATTTGCTGACCAAATACATCACCCGTTTTAATAAAATTCACATATACAGCACAAGTTTATTTTGTGGCCTTCTAAATATCACCAGTTAATCGAAATAATTCCAATGTTTTTATATAATAAATGTTCTAAATGATTTATTAATTGTTATGTGTATGTAATAATTTTCCTAAGACACAAATAAACATTTTTAAACAAATTTAATTCTGTTTGTAGGAAGAATAAATTGTCATCTATAATGCAGCCAACCTACGCAGGGCTAACAACACACAGACAAGCATCCACACTCACACTTATGGACAATTTAGAGTGAAACTGCGGCCCATATGTGAATAAAGCAGGTACAGGGAATAGATGGATGGATAGATTGTAGAGAAAAACAAACTATTGAAATATTTATTGAAGTTCTAAAACTCCTCTACACGTGACAATCAAGTCAACATCAAAAATTGTGAAATGGCGCCGCCTGCAGAATAAAACGGGTATCAACGAATTTAAATGGAAAAGATTCGAGGAGAAAAGGAAAATTCCCTTTTTCATGTTCACCATCTGGTGAGTTTGGATGAGGTCATATGTGGTTTTCATAAATAGAAGCATATCATTAATTCGACATTGAGGAATAGAAGTAAAGTCCTCAATTTTCCGATCTAATTCAGTGCATCCTTCACAAGTCTGACACACGTAGAACAAATCCAAGAGAATACGGACAAAATAGCAGCAGACTTTATTCTTTAAAGAGGCGGATTTGGTGGGAGACGACTGATAAAGAATGTTGCTGTCATCAATCCTTTGTGTGTATTTTTCAGTCATAAGACTCGAAAAGAGACATGGCTGTTGGAATCTGAAATGCCTGGCACACGGCTGAAATTATGTCCCCAAGGTGTTTTGGAATAATTTGGGTTTTCTCACACAAAACAGGCGTTGTGGACCGTGCCAAAAAAAAAAAAAAAAAAAAATACTGACAGCCACTGAAAGACATGCATATTCTGCGGGAGTGATAGGCTGCTGCCTGCCTGGGTTTTGGAGAACCGCCCACCTTAATAAAGACTGGACCTTCTCTTCCAATCCAGACAAAAGGAGAGGACGGCTGATCCACGGCAGCGCACTGAGCCAGCACCTTAGAAACTCACGCCTCGGACCGCAGCTACGCACCGGCGCACCGACGCACACGCCCTCCGCAGCCACCTGACAGCCGCCGAGCCGCTTAATTGTCTTGTCCGAAGGCCGATCTTGAGCCCCGGGTCAATCGAAGCCAGAACACCGTGTTCCCATGATGTCATACCTGTGGATTCTGCTATTGGGGAGCCTGCTGACCGCAAGCGTCCACGCACAAGGTAATCTTTTTTTTTTTTTCAGTTCAGATGTACGTATCTATCTATCTATCTATCTATCTATCTATCTATCTATCTATCTATCTATCTATCTATCTATCTATCTATCTATCTATCTATCTATCTATCTATCTATCTATCGTTCTTTTTCAGTTCACTTCACCTTTATTCTGATGTTATCTCCTCTTTCTCACCCCACCATTCATCTGTTCACGCTTACTCATTATCACATGAAAAAGGTGTGTCATGTAATGTGGCCATATCTTTTTTGAACACGAGTTTTGGCCCTCAGGGGTGTGGTGGACCAAACACAGGGGAAGAATTGCCCCCTTCTCTCTCCCTTTTACCCCCACACCCCTTCTTTCTAATTTCCACTTTCATTTATTGATCTGTATTCTTGATATTTGGTCCTCATCATGTCCACTTCCTCATCTCACACGTGGCCCCTTCCTGCAACACATGCAATGATTTGAAAATGTGTCTTCAGGATGGAGGGAAAAAGGAGAAAATGCTCAAATTCTAAAAGATTTAGAGTAAAGTTGGATGAAGGTAAAAGAGCGAGAGAGGCAGTCGCAGGAAGAGTCTTTTTATCATGATGAGTAAATTTCAGTTGAACTGCTCCCCGTCATTATGCAAACAAAAGCCCTGCTGAACGTTGGTGAGGGGTTAGTCACCCTACCGGTTTATTTTTCTAATTAATAAGAAACAGAGGAACCACACAAACACATATGCAGGCACGCACTCACGGATGTACACACGCACACACAGACACACACACGCACACAAACTTTTTTGTGTTCAGACCAGTTTACCTGAAATACAAGTTTATATGGGTTAAGGTGCAAGGTCAGACACCTTATCATAGCTATATCTAGCTTGAAGGTCCAGGTGTACACACACACACACACACACACACACACACACACACACACACACACACACACACACACACACACACATGCACGCAAGCGGGCAAACATACAGTTTTCAGGATGTGTGTACTGAATTGTCTGTGGTTGTACCATCAGCTGCAAACACTTCATTGTTAGATAAGTAATAGATGCACAGTGCATGCACACACATGGACACACACACATACACACAGACTACAAAATCATGTTTCCATATGTGCATGATTGCCATAAAGCACGTACCGTATCCTAAAAATGCACAATAGAATTAAACTTGAGTGAACAATGTGTTGAAGAAATGCTGCTAACACACACACATCCTTGTACTTCTATAATTGTGAGGACTTTCATAAGCATAATGCATTACCCAGCCCCTTAGTCCTACCCTAACCCTAAACCAAATTAACCTAAACCTAATTCTAACCCAACCTTAAAGCCAAGTCCTAACCCACAAACAGGCCTTTGAAGTTGTGAGCCAAAATGTCCTCACTTTGCTAGTAGAATGAGTATGTTGGTACTCAGTGTATAGCAAGTACAAGAAGACACACACACACACACACACACACACACACACACACACACACACACACACACACACACACACACACAAATGCAGGGACACAGATTTTCTGGTGTTCTGTTACAGGGAAGGGCTTGGCTGCCTGGACATGCATCAACACACTACTTCTCATTTACATGGCCAAACCAGGTGACCTCACACCATCGCGTGTGAAGAACAAAAGGACCAGTGAGCTCTCTCCTCCTCTGTCACGCTTCAAACGCCGGTTTCTGCCGTGCGGGTCGTCCGGTTCTGCCTTTAGTGAATGCGGTGAATTTATTTCTCTGTTCTTCTGTACCTTCCTTCGACAAAAGAAGAACCTGGTGCGCCAGCAGACCCGGGTTTATTTGTTTGATTTATTCTTCCTGTGAGGAAGTTTCGACTGGCAGTTAACATTTCTGTTGTGTAACCTCATCGGCAGGCGTTCAGCACCAGCCCTCCAGCCTTCACCTCGTGATGAAGACACCATCACGTTATTGTAATCAAAGTGCCTGAATTGGACTAATCTACCGTATTCACCTTTGAACATCGACTAACTTTTAACTTAAATCACATAGTTTTGATCTCACCAAAGATTAACAAAGCGTATCCATGCATAAAAGGTATTAAAGTGCTTTAAAAGAACTCACTGTCACTGTCAGTGTGATGGATTCCCGCATGTGTAAACAGGTTTGACTTGAGAATTTTCCTCCGAGGGGCTTTTCCAGCCTCAACGCTGCGCAGTTCAGATCGAAACGAACCTGCAGCCGCAACAAACACACAAGTGACTCATCTGCCTCCAGGGAAAACTGCGACACCAACAAAGAGAGTTTGGGAGCAAGAAAAGAGAGAGGAAATGGTTGAGACAGATTTGAGGAAGGAAAGAAGATTGTGCGTGTGTGTGTTTGTGTGCAACAGTTTGTCTTAGCGCCGGGTTAACACACACCAGAAGAGGGTGGGAGAGTGAGGCCAGTGTGCCTCCATGTGCACGTTTACATGTGTTTGAACATCTGCCTGTTTGTATGTTTGAACTATAAAATGTGGGGAGGAGTTTTTTTGTTTTACGATCTTAAACTGAAGTTTCCGCGCGTGTGTGTGTGTGTGTGTGTGTGTGTGTGTGTGTGTGTGTGTGTGTGTGTGTGTGTGTGTGTGTGTGTGTGTGTGTGTGTGTGTGTGTGTGTGGGAGAGAGAGAGAGAGAAGCAGAGATAGGGGAGTAAGTGGCAAACTGCACTGGAACAGAGTGTTCTGCTGAATGGTGGGATGAGGGAGAGTTGCATCACCTGGTTCATGGGCGCGCGCGCGCACACACACACACACACACACACACACACACACACACACACACACACACGTGCTCTGTGTTTGTGACTATCTCTGGCGGTCCAGTCGAATAATTTCTGCTTCTCACATGCGACTTTGTGCGTCCGGAGGCAGCGAGGGTGCCGCCAGGACGCCTTAGTTTTAGAGAATTTACGATGAGATGGCACCACCTGATAGGTGGTGCAAAACTCCCGCAGGGCTTCACCGTCTGATAAAATCTTACTTTCCAAACGGACTTTTAATTGGAAACGTTGCTCAACACAAACAAGTTTGGCAATTTTTTCTTCTGCTCATAAAATGCTCAGAAGCAGACGCCATCATTTCCAGGTGGATGTGCCTGGGAAAGGTGGACAACCACCTTTCCCAGGTACAAGCAGCATCAGGCCCTGCTAAAATCGGCAGGGCAAAGAGTCGTCGCGTCCGTGCTCACTTTGCTGGTTCAGCTTCTCACATGCAGAGGGGGAATCTCACAGCGCCGCCTCAAACACACACAAACAGCGCGCTCATCTCGGACGGGGAGTGGCGCAGATGTGCTCGTTGTGTTTTCTCATTAGTGCCGAGTTGCGATGTCAACACTTTCGTCGGGGCCTCATATGATGTGGAAGCAGGTTAGACTTGATTGAGTGCCGGGGCTCTTCCAGCCGGGGCCGGAGCGTTAACATCAGGAGTAGATCAGATCAGGGCGTGGTCCTCTATGTGTGTGTGCGCTCGTGTGTGTGTGTCACTCGGGATAGTTATGTTTGAGCTTGTGTTGGATACACAGTGGCTTACTCATCAGTCAACCATGGTGTTAAATGGATCTGGGCACGTTTGTAGTTACCAGGCCTACATTAATCATTGCTAGTTGTGAACGGCTGCTTACTTCTGTGCTAACCAAAGCAACGCTGCCTTTCTATTACGTCCCAAAACCTTTCACATTCCCTTGGTGATGCTGCAGTTTCAAGTTGGGTCAGATGGATTTTGGGTGGCCATGTCTGGCAGTCCATTTCTTTAAAAGTAAAATGTTAAACTTGTTGCTTCAACAGAGACTCTGTTAATTGTGTTTTTTCAGTCCAGGGTGTAATGCAAACAACACAACAAAGACTTTTCTCCCAGTAAAAGATTCACCTGGAATCGATATCCAGTTCCAGGTAATTGAAACTGGAGTAGAGGAAGGACTTCCTTGTCCAACAGTACAGCATTACAAGTACTTGCACTGGAGCGGGGACATGTGGGAACACAGTGAACAAAAGCACACCATTATGTTGTAAACACAAGAGGACACAATACGGTAAATATGCTGGTTGGTGGAGGACACTGACACACAGACAGACTGAGTCTAACGTGTATAAGAGGAACCAAAATACTTTAAAGTTCATCAACCGTGTCTGATTCTGATTCAGCACATCTTGGGTTACAAGAGAAAAAAGAAATGGCATCAGCGCAGTTCTTCCATGGTGGTGGTCCACTTTGTGGGGTTGTAACTGACGTGCATACCATAAATATTAAATCTTCTCCCACTGGAGCAAGTTCTGGAAACAGTGGAAGATTTATTTCTACTCCAACACCCCATAGTTACATTTATATTGGTGATTTACTCTCTGGTTGCATTTTCGATACATCTGCTGTTGATTTTCATCTCACTCTGATCATTTATCGACTTAAATAATTCGGAATTTACAAAGTCGCTGCATGTTTATGTTTAGATGATGCAGCACAAACAGAGGAGACAGCAGCTCCAGAGGTTCCTGCCACGGAAGCAGATCCGGCTCCAAATGCTGGAGAACCAGATGCAGGCCCTGGAGTTGGAGAGAAAACTGAGGTGAAGAAAAACATTTTCTAGATCAGTTTGAGTTGCTTTATTTTGTTGTCTTTCAAACCAACTCAGCAAATCTACCACAATCAATAAATAAGACGTGTCAGTTTTCCTCTCCACTCTTTTTTTGTGTGAACATTTCTGTTTCTGATTACAGGAAGTACAACCAGAGCCTGAGCCCAGTGCTGACCCTGAATTAGCAGCTGATAAACCAAATGGAGATGGAGACCTTCCTGCAGATTCAGGCACAGAGGTTCCAGCAGATACAGGAGCAGAGGTTCCTGCAGACACCGGAGCAGAGGTTCCTGCAGACACCGGAGCAGAGGTTCCTGCAGACACCGGAGCAGAGGTTCCAGAAGATACAGGAGCAGAGATTCCAGCGGATACAGGAGCAGAGGTTCCTGCAGACACCGGAGCAGAGGTTCCAGCGGATACAGGAGCAGAGGTTCCTGCTGACACTGGAGCAGAGGTTCCAGCAGATACAGGAGCAGAGGTTCCTGCAGACACCGGAGCAGAGGTTCCTGCAGACACCGGAGCAGAGGTTCCTGCGGACACCGGAGCAGAGGTTCCAGTCGATACAGGAGCAGAAGTTCCTGCAGACACTGGAGCAGAGGTTCCAGCGGATACAGGAGCAGAGGTTCCCGCAGACACTGGAGCAGAGGTTCCTGCAGACACCGGGGCAGAGGTTCCTGCAGACTCAGAAAAAGAGGTTTCAGGCACAGAGGTTCCAGTAGACACAGGAGTTGAGGTTCCAGCAAATGCTGGAGCAGAGGTTCCTGCTAGCACAGACACTGAAGTGAAAGTTCCTTCTAGCACAGACATAGGAGTAGAGGTTCCCGCCAGTGCAGACAAAGGCACAGAGGCTCCTGCAGATGCAGAGACAGATGCAACAAAATCACAGAAAGAACCAGATGCAGTTGCACCAGGTAATTAGTTTTTCTATATTCACTTTAAAAAACAATATTCATATTAAAGTGAACAGAAACGATTAATGAGGGGCCATCCAGATTTGAACCGGAGACTCTTTCACTTCCCCTGCACAGATGCTGGACAACCAAACAAGAAAGAAGAAGAAGATGTCACAAGCAAAGATGACAGACATGCTGGGACGGATGTTGGTGTCGTTGCAATAATCTCTATTCTAGTCCAACCGCTGAGCAGTAATCCTAATAGATGAGCACATTGCAGCTCTAACACTGCATAAATTGATATTTCAACAGAGCAAAGCTGATGACGACGCTGCAACACCATCGGATCCTTCGGGATCAGACACTAAGCACCACTCTGATCCAAAGAATCCTGATTCCGAAGTCATCGTGCCAGCGGTCAGAACAGGAGTGAATGCAGCCATCCCTGCAGGTAAAAACATGTTTCAGGGGATGTTTACCAGTGATTCCCGTCCTTCACTAAAGCAAGAGAAGGGTCAAGGTTGTTTAGTCACATCATGCCATCAACATCTGAGGGTCTCTCACTACCATAGCGTCGCCCCTGAGCTGAGGTGAAGAACCAGACCTTTCTGAGGCGCCGCTCCATCCTGGCCTCCCCTTGACCTTTAAACCTACTGCAATATGTTGAAACGTATCACGTGACGGTCGGTCGCCATCTGACCCTGGGATTACCCACGGAATTGTTATTGTTGTCATTTTGCATTATCAGTCATTTTAAAATACACAGTTGTCCTTCTTTCATGCGATATCCACTATCCTTCTTGTTACACCTCCCTGTTTTGAGATAAATGGAAGCCAGATGTGTGTCCCCCCCCAGAAAAGATAAATCAGAATTAAAAGTTCAGAGTTGGGATTTTGGCCCATCCAGCAGCACCTCCCAGATTAGCGCTCGTATAGTTCACGTGGAGAAAATTGATCTCAGGGGAATAACGCAGAGATTTGGAGATAAATGTACCTGCAACTTGTCATGTGTGTTATATAACATTCATTTCCTTATGTGATTATTATTGCACTTCCCTTTATCAGGATGGCTGCTTCGAACGCTCAGTATCCTGAGTTATGTGAAAGGGCACTCAAGAAGTGCATTCCCTTTTTGGTGTTACCACATCGATCACCAGGGCTGTAAAACACACCTATTGTGGATTAAAAGAGTAGAGAAGGAATGTAATATAAAGTCATATAATCTCATTTTGTCATTTTTTTTGTTTCTTTTTCTTCGCTAAATGAATTCATCAATTGTATTTTCTCTCAATCGCCCCCTTTTGGCAGGCTGCAGTAGAGAAATAAACAGCTCCTCCTCCCAGTGTCTTAGACAGGGTCCAAGTGTAGCCACCTTCCTTTAGAAATCTGCTCCCCAGAGCTGGTTTCTGTCAGTTGGGCGGGCCTGAAAGTGGATCCAGCAGCTTTCCCTCCTGGTCACCAGCTTCATCTGATCTAGTCCACAGACGTTGCAAAAGATAGAGGAAGCAAAAGACCTGAACAAAGCATGCTCAGTCTAAAATCTCATTATCACTGAGGGTGTTTTCCATGAAGGAAACAGTCACTTTTTAATTTCACCTCAGCCTTAAAACAATATTCTGGAATTCAGTCCTCATCTCATTTTTCCTCCCTCAGTCTGAGATTAACTCTCTCTCTCACAGACAGACACACACACACACACACACACACACACACACATACATTTTGTGTGTTTTCTTTCAATGAACACAGCTCCAGGACAATCCTAAGGATTGTTTTTAAGATCAGCGTCACACCCTGCAGGTTGTGTTTCAGCATCCTGATGGAGGAAGCATCTGCAGGGCAGTGGCGAGGGCCTGGTGTGGGAATGATTTTCTGATTAACGGTATCAAACAGCTAGATCTGCTTTGGTGAACAGCTGGGAAAGGTTACTCTTGGGTGGGACAGCGAGAGGAGGTTTCCTTTGATATTGAGTATCTGTCACCAATTGTGTGAAATTATTATTATCTTTTTTTTTTTTTTTTACAGATGTCGGTTTTAACTTGGAAGATGCTTTAGCGCCTGAAGCGGATGACTCATCAAAGGCAGGAAAGAGCAGCAATTTGGAAAATGAAGGTTAGTACCTAGGTATAACACTTACTATTGAGGGTTTTTTTTATTGTAGGTTTGCCGCAGAATAACAAGCACCTACGGTTCTCCAGGTAGAAAGTAATCAAAGGAGCCACAGAAAAGTTCAGATATTAATCATAATAATGGTTCTTTATGATAGAAAATGAGCTGCAGAAGAATAAGTTTAAAATATCAACAAGATTTTACAGTAAACACACATTTATACACACTATTGCAATGACATTTTGTATTTTTAATTATACTTTTTTCCTTTAAGTGAAAGGTAAAGCCGAGCCTTAGGGATGTTAATGTGAATATTTGCATTTCATGTTTGTTGATCTTTCTTCTTAATGACGGTTGGGTTTCTCTTTGACTAAGTTTCTTTGGGATTATGAAAGTGCGGGTCTTTCTTTCCTGAAACAAATTTTTGGTTGTTACCTTAGTAGTACATGTGGTAAACATTTAGAAGAGCTCTGTTGATGTTGTTTTTTTCTTCCTGTCTTCACTACATTTTGTTGTAATTATTCTTGTCTTTATTTGTATTTTTTTTCCCGCTACATTCTTGGAGTTGGGCTGAATTTCTGCTTTGGCATGTGTCCATTTTGTTGCTGGGGTGAATCAGCGACCATTAACTACTTCCTTATCGGTTTGTCACTATACACTCTGACTTGTCATTTCTACCTGCTCTCCTAATATTCTGACAGTATTTAGGTCTGATTTTCAGATGTATTTGAATGATTTTAGCCCAGATTGGCCCGAAGCTGCATCCCCGCCTCAGCACTGACTCATCAGGGTCTGTCTAATCTTTGAAGTCTAGTGAAAGGCGCTCCTCTTTACCGTCATTAGTGGCTTTGTCAAGTCAGAGCAGGTAGAAATTAGATCCCAGGCGTATGCTAACATGTTGGATCGAAGATGAGAGGGAGAGGGCTTTTTTCTCCCTTAAGCATTTAATCTCTTTGATATTATCTCCTGGGACAAATCTTATAAGTGTCAAGTAAAGCAGAAGCTGCGATCCTCCAAAAATGCATGGTATGCACTCACAAGGGGAGATTCTTCTGCCTGATCTCACAGTTCTGACACAGTCTTTTATCTGCACCATTTACTCATTTAACTAGAAATCTGTCATCTTTTTTTTGTCTGTCTCTTCTCAGCACGTGCTGCTGGCGCCACAGGAGATGGTAAGAGATGTGTGTGCTCGTGTGTCATTATCGAAATATGTGTAACAATTTAAAACAATCCCACGCAGCAGACGCCAAACCCACAGACTCAGTGTAGAACCTTTTTCTGCTGTTCTTTCAAGTTCAGTCAGTATTGTAAATTGATCCAGCTAATGATAAGTAATAATAATAACCTTATAATAACCTTCGTAGCACGCGCTCTTTGCGGGTGTGTTTAAATAAACAGTCTTCTACATGTAAATCCTTTCCTTTGCCACCATTGTTCAAATGGCAATGCGGTTGTGATAACAAGGGACTGTTAAACTCGTTTCTAAATGAACTTATGTCCTGTGCTCTTCACAGCAGAGACGCCTGAAGCTCAGGGTGAGTCATCTGTCTTTACTACCCGTCCTCCCGTGCATTACCCAAAACACACACATTCAGCATAAGCATTCCTGGCTTCTTTCTGTGCAGTAGGTGTTTCAGCTGCTGCCTTCCATGTTATTGTCAAGTGAGCTGTGCACAGTAACGTGTATGTCTCTGTTTACCACTGTAAAAACTAGCAAAAGAAAACAACATATTAACGCTGTCGTCTCAATGGTTTGGACTCCAATGTGGGAACATTCGTGCAAAGGGCTGAGTTCCTGTGAAAAGCCTGCGTGCATGCATATGGATCGTATTTCCTTCCAAAAACCCACCCGTACTGTACGTAAAGTCCCTCCTTCAAGATTCTGCTCCCAGCCCTGCCCCAAAATTATGCAAGTAGTGGGGAAAGAGCTCCAGCCTCTCAACTCCCCAGGCTCCAATTTGACTGGAAATACCAGAACAAGTTCAATCAATCGAGGCCCCACCTTGAAACCCACGGCACTCAGTGGATCCGTCACCAGCCGGGTGCTGATAGGCAAGGCCCCCCCCCCCCGGGGGTCATTCTCAGTTTGAGTCACAGTCGGGCCGACACAGGTGCAAATTCATCTGAGACATCCCAGTGATGTCAGCTCCAGCTCAGGCTCGACGCAGGGTGGGTTTCTGGGGAGTGGAAGCGCACGGTTGTGCTGCCGGGCTGCTGATGTGTGTGTCCATAAACACAGGGTCAGTTGCAGTTCGATTGTTGGAGGCGATCAACAAATCTTTTTCCCGTGCTTGTTCATGCACGTTTCAACACACATTTCACTGATCTATCCAGTTTATCTCTCATGTTGAGTCACAGCAGCTGACTCGTGCCATGCCCTCTTTCTCTTTTCTTTCTTTCTTGCTTTTCAAATTGACCTGTGTAATTTAAACAGAATACAAAAAATTGTGTCGTCATTTCCCCTGACGTGCGCACGTTTGCAGATGGTATTTACTGTCTGCTTTGGCTCAGTGTGAAAACTCCTCTGCTTCTTTGTGAAATAACAGCTGCCTTGTAGCTGCAGACAGATTTATAGAGTTTAAATTATAGGCTGGAGAGGTGAAGTGGAACCTGAAAATGCTGGAGGTGTCTCTCTCCTCTCTCACTCTTACACACACACACACACACACACACACACACACACACACACCCATGTTCCTTTCTATCTTATCTTTAATATCACGAAAATGACTAATGAAGGAGTCACCCAGGCCGATCACATGGGTGATATACACTATTGTGACAGATTAACTCTGACGCCCTCGCCGGTGCTGCCTGCTGTGATATTAGATGGACGTTATTGATATTTCCATAATCGTCTGTTTGACAGGGGCCAGCTCCGGTCCTTTAGCAGGCATCCTGAGTGCAATTGTCGTGGCAGCAGTAGGAGCCGTCGCTGGATACTTCACCTACCAGCAGAAGAAGCTGTGCTTCAAAAGCAGACAAGGTAATTCTGGCCTGAACAATGATTCACACTTGGCTGCCTGTTTATGGATCTCTTCGGCACTTTAATCTGCCTTCTTGTATTTTAGTATCGCTTAATGTCGGCAATATGAGAGATGGGTGTGGCCGTTTGTGTGTGTGTGTGTGTGTGTGTGCCTCTTAAAGGTCAGCGACCTCTCTGCACGTCGCAGCAGTCTCAGCTTTGTCTTGTCAGGATGTGTTGCCAATTACATGCAACCCGCGTGCATTCTTGGTACCAGCGCTGCAGAATCAGCAGAGTTTTCATTTACAGTCAACATGAGGGCCGAGCAGCCCAGCAGCGCTGCGGAAGAGCCAGACAGACGGATTATACACACTCCCACAGCTGAAACCTCACAGCTGCTGTGTGCATGACGTAGCCTCGGAGGCTGCTCCACTGATAACTTATTAAAGCTCATTTTCACAGCAGTCAAACACATGCTGCTTGTACTTGCAATTACCTGATCGTCCCACTGTTCTTTTGTGTTTTTAGAAGCAGATCCTGAAGCTGCACGCAAAGCTGATCCAGTGGAGGCTCAGTCGGAGCCCCAGGGTATAGACACACACACACACACACACACACTTAACATGGTGGAGAGATTAAACACATGCAGCACAAATTCTACAGGTAACTTTTTTCCTTTCTTTTGTTTTTAACAGTCCTCAGCAACCTGTTGAATTCATCTTAGACCAGCAGTGGTCACATGACTGCCTGGACCAACAACGGCAAGCAGAGTGGCAATCTCACTGTTAGGCTCTATCTTCTGTAGAGCTGGAATTCTGTTAGGCCCCAGAGGGCTGCATGTGTGCGTTTGTGTGTCTGTGTGCGTATGTGTTTGTGTATGTATGTCCTATATGTGAGATTAATCATTAACTGTTCATAAAGATGGGGGACATGACATCTTCTTATTGCTGAGGTAAAAATCAAGCCTTTTGCTGCTGGCTGGTGCAGGGACAAGGTCAGGAATGAGACACTGAGCTCTGTCTTACAGTCCATGCAACGCTGACGCCCCAGCCTAGCATGTAGCACTGCTGTCGCTCACCCAAAGCACACACAAACGCAAATTTTCTGCATTCACAAGATACAGCACAGCCGGATTCTTACACACGATCATTTCTGTTAATTCCTTCCATACACATGTGCAGATTTGGATGTACTATTAATCAGAAAGCAGGAAAATAAATCTGTGTAATTATTTCTACTTCAAAGGAATGAGTAATTACTGTAGTCTTGGAGTCTAATTAATTTCAATAGACATGCGATGATACAGCTGGCAGATGAGTCACAGACAGCTGGAGCAACTTTAGTGTTTGTGTAAGTTTATGAGATTAAGAAAACAAAGTTTCGACATCTCTGACCTACGCCGAACAGAATGAACGGCCTGAGACGAGTGTTGGATAGCCAACGTTAGAGGGAGAGCTGGAAGAAGGCTGTTACACTTGATAATTCCCCCACTCCGTGGCCACTGTTTACATCACAAACACATATCCACCTTTAACCCAACACCCACCTTGAATAATGAACTACCCTGTGGACAGCTGAAGGGTGTGTCTGAAAGGGTCCACAATCAATCTCTTGGCCCAGGATGACAGGCAGATTTTTACACTCAGAATAATCCCAAGATGATCTGTGTCCTCATATCTTTATGTTACATCATAAAAAGTCGTTGACGCGGCAGTTTTGCAGGGGTCAGCAGGGGTGGAGCTCAGTGTCCTGATTCCAGCGTCTCATCAGTACTGCTCAGTCTGCCTGGTGGGAGGATCATGTCATCCATCTTTATTTCTGCGTGAGAATGTGGGAAAACAAATGAGTATGTGAAGCTTTTACCGTTTATAGGAAAATAAGAAGATGAAATCTGCTATTTGATGGATAAAAAAGATATTATTGTTTGTTTTGTATGGATATTAGTCAGCTTGACTATAAACCAGTCACAGACTGGTGTTGTGGAGAATTTATATTTTGTGTTTTAATGTATTCTGATTGAACCAAAATGAAAATCAGAAAATCAGCTTGAACTATCAAACATTTGCCAGAGAATTTAGTATGATTTTCTGCATTGTAGAGCAGGGGGCTCCGTTTTGTTATAAAAAGGCCCTTTTGTGTCGCTGTGTTTTGCTTCAGCAGCTCAACGCTCACCTGACGTTGACAAACCAACAAAGAATGTGTAGATACGTACTAGACGGTGTGTAAATGTGTCAGTCTAGTTGTGATGCAGTACTTTCTCCTCCAGTGCCTTTTTTCTGGCACAGCCCGGCTTGACCAGACCACAGAGGCAGAGGGAGGAGAGTAAACGTGTAAACAGACAAAGTAGTAAATGAATGTATATTAGGAAAAACACTGACGAATGTATTCTCTTGATTCTTACCGTGGTGGTTAAAAAGTCTCCCCTGCTAATTGTTGTGACCCTAATTGTACTTTAGTGTAACAGCTGCCCTGTAGGCGTTCATACTGCTCCAGCTCGCTTTTTTTTTTTCTCCCACTGTTTTATTTCCTCCCATTATAACCATCACACAATCAGTCGTTTAACTCTCCTCATTGGCTGTCTCTTTGGTTGAGCAAGTCAGTTGCTGCCTGTGTTATTAATCATCCTTTCATCCTTGTTTTTTTTCCTCTTTTTTTGTGGATTCATATTATCATGTGTTGCCTCGCAGCTTTTCTGCTCACCCTGCTTCCGTTGTTGAACTGGGGTTCCAGGAGTTGCGTAATGCAGCCGTTGTTTTTAAACTGTGCTGCCTGTACGGCGTCATTTAGCTGCAATACAGGACAGAGACTGTTGTTAACAGCCTAGCCTGGAAATTAGAAATCCTAATAAACTGTGATGTCGCGTGTTGATTAATCTTAGTCTTTCAACTCTGGGTTGGACACTATGTCAGATCTCTGTCTGAAGTGTCTTTTAGCCTGCAACCTGTGACTGATGGCACAACACCGAAGAGGTTGTGATGACATTTCTTGACGGCATTTTTTACAATTGCATGGTTATATAACGCACAGAATAGCGGTAAAAACCATACGTGCATTTAGACCAAGCCACTGATGCCTTTGGTGTGGGAATGATGGCTTACCTGCAGCTTAGCATCAGCTTACCTGCAGTGCACACTTAAGATCTGATGCTAAGGTAACAATAAAAAGCAAAAAAAGAAATAACACTTCTTAAGCCTTAGCTTCCAAATGTAATACAAGGTTGTAAACAAGGTAAAACAAGGAATGTTAAACAACAAACAACTTTTCTGGGGCCTAAAGTGCATTTCCCAGTGAACGCTGTGGAATCAATCAGTGTGCGGATTCTGATTCTGCCTTATGTTGCCTCTCAATGTTCCAGAGATGAAAGAAAATGAACAATTTTTTGACCACAAAGAAAAGTCGAAGCGGCGATTTCAGTAACAATCTCTATGGGGAAAAGCACTTTTCTGTCCTGTATACATCTTGATTTATATAGACACTTCATGTTCTGATTCAGACCAACTGATCTTCCTTTTTTTTATTGAAACATTGTATTTCTGGTGGATGAGGAGCTGTCTTCTCCAGGTTTGTCAGCTGGCACTTGTGGTGTTCTCCTGGAACTTTGTAAATAATGTTTGAGGAGTCAATTAAACTGTTTTTTGTGGGAGCTGTCAGATTTCTTTTTCTTTTTTTTTTCTTTTTTTTGTTCATGGATGTGTTTTTTGGGAGTGTGAGCTATTCTGTCAAAAGCAGCCGGGAGACTTTGGCCTGTACATGTTGCTAAACTTCTGACTGTGACATATACATAAAAATACATCTGGGTATATAGGAGAAGTGTGGGAACCTGGTCAGGTTTTTACTGCCGAGCATACAGTACACGCACATGTGTTCTAAACGTGTGTGTACTGTACTTAGCAACTGCTTCCATATCAACTGTAGCCAATTATACCCTTGATCCCAGGAGAATCGCACCCCCCCCTTTTTTTTTTTTTTGCTGAAACTAGCAGAATCTGCAAAAATGGGGGCCTACAAGCACAGACCCCTCGCCCCCCTAAAAAAATCACAGTAAAAGAAGCTAGACTGTAGATTATTCACTAAGTGTCCATTTTCTTTTCTTATGCTGTTACTGTTTAATCCCAACTATCAAACACACCCGTGAGTGCGAGAGAGTGAGAGTGAGAGAGTGAGAGCCGAAGGGAACCAAAAAGAAAAGCACAAAGTGACATCACTGAATGGATTTACTGCTCACAAATGAGGGGAAATAAGTTTTATACAAACAAAACCTCCCCTCCCGGGCTACCACCTTACCGTGGTGGAGGGGTTTGTGTGTCCCAATAATCCTAGGAGCTCAGTTGTCTGGGGCTTTATGCCCCCGGTAGGGCCACCCTTGGCAAACAGGTCCTAGGTGATCAACCAGACAAAGCGTAGCCCAAAAAGACTCCTTATGATGAATAAAATAAATGATCTTAAGTTTCCCTCGCCCAGACGCGGGTCACCCGGGCCCCCTCCTGGAGCCAGGCCTGGAGGCAGGGCACGATGGCGAGCTCCTGGTGACCGCACCTTTGCCCATGGGGTCCGGTCGGGCTCAGCCCGAAGAGGCAACGTGGTATCCCCTTCCCGTGGGCTCACCACCTGCAGGAGGGGCCAAAGGGGTCGGGTGCATTGTGTTTTGGGTAGCAGCCGAAGGCGGGGACCTTGGCAGTCCGACCCCCGGCTGCAGAAGCTGGCTCCAGGGACGTGGAATGTCACCTCTCTGACGGGGAAGGAGCCTGAGTTGGTGCGCGAGGTTGAGAAGTTCTGACTAGATACAGTCAGCCTCACCTCGACGCATAGCAAGGGCTCTGGAACCAGCCCTCTCGAGAGGGGTTGGACTCTCTTCTACTCTAGAGTGGCTGATGGCGAGAGGTGACGGGCAGGGCTGGCGATTCTTTTTGCCCCCCAGCTCAGTGCCTGTATTTTGGAGTTTACCCCGGTGAACCAGAGGGTAGCCTCTCTCCGCCTTCGGGTGGGGGGACGGATCCTGACTGTTGTTTGTGCCTATGGCCCAAACAGCAGCTCAGCGTATCCACCCTTTTTGGACCCTTTTTGGGAGTGCTGGAGAGTGCTCCTTCTGGCGGTTCCCTCGTCCTCCTCGGTGACTTCAATGCTCACGTTGGCAGCAACAGTGGGACTTGGAGGGGCGTGATCGGGAAGAATGCCCCCCCTTAGAGATAGGGTGAGAAGCTCTGCCATCCAGGAGGAGCTCGGAGTAGAGCCGCTGCTCCTCCGCGTTGAGAGGGGTCAGATGAGGTGGCTCGGGCATCTAGTCAGTATGCTTCCCGGACGCCTCCCTGGTGGGTGTTCAGGGCACGTCCCACCGGTAGGAGGCCCCTCGGGAAGACCCAGGACATGCTGGAGAGACTATGTCTCTCGGCTGGCCTGGGAACTCCTGGGGATCCCCCCAGAGGAGCTGGATGAAGTAGCTGGGGAGAGGGAAGTCTGGTCATTCCTGCTGAGGCTGCTGCCCCCGCGACCCGACCCCGGATAAGTGGCGGAAACTGGATGGATGGATGGATGGCAAACAAAACCTGATTATTATTAGATGTCTTTTAAATCTATCTGCAACTGGAACAGCATCCTCATGAAAAAATATAATTCTGTCGCTAAGAGTGGACCGATGAGTTTTTAGTGGCTGATCTGGGCTGAAGAAAACCCTTCAGCTCAGTCCAGTGATATGAATCCTTTTAACTAATTTCTCACGTAGGTGGAAAAACTATGGGGGGATAGGATAGGATAGGATAAACTTTATTAATCCCTTGGGAAGACTCCCTCGGGGAAATTAAGGATCCAGCAGCAATTGGATAGCAATAGGATAGGGGTGGGAGGGTGGGATCAGGGTGCCCTGTATTTTTCGCTGGCCTGGCAGACTGGCGTCTGGAAGAGTAGTGGACGAGCCCACCAGCCTCATGGACCTCTATCCAACACTGAAATACCTGGCTGGAGACACCCAGCCTGACAGGTAAAGTCAGATATGGTTCAGATATCACACACACACACA
>BJFM01002352.1:143074-171653 GCA_016586285.1 Arothron firmamentum | reverse complement strand
CACACACACACACACACACACACACACACACACACACACACACACACACACACACACGCACACACACACCCTACTCTGATTGAGCGGATGACAGGCCAGAAGGCGCTGGTTCAGTGTTATTAGGGGATATAGATCTATACAGCAGTGTCTATAGATTATGGTTTTTTTTTTTTTTTCTATTTTAAGGTTGAAATATCAGCATTTCTCTTCCATAAATATATAAGGTGTCACAGGTGGGTGGGGTCACCGTGCCGACACTGAGCAGGCTGATCATATGCTCTTTGTAAGGTTGAATTGGAGGCGTGTGCTGGCGCAGAGGGAGCGCGCAGAGGAAGGGAGGGCAATCTCGTCCCGACGCTAATAAGACCCAATGGCTGGTGTAAGGTGGCCAGGAGCACCGCTGCGCGACACAAGGCGCCGGACAGGGCAAGCTCAGGGCGAGCGACACCTCTGGATGGACAGAGAGGATGAAGGCGCGTCGGGAGCGCAGATAAGAACCGCGGGGAGTCAGCCGGACTTTCGATGCGCGTCCGTTTGCGCGTCAGCGTCAGAAAAGCCGGCGAGGAGGGAGAAGCGCTAAGTGAGCAGCGATCCACCTGGGTCAGGAGCCGACCCCAGAGGAATGCCTTTCACTTCTTTGGAGATTTAGACAAAGTGGACTTTCTCCAGCCAGGTCCTTAACTGCAGCTTCAGAGCAGCAAGAACAGCTGTTTGTTTGCAAGGTGTTAGTATTCAACAGAAATAAGCTTTTTGTAGTATTATTGTCGATTTTAGAGCCACTTGATTTGGAATGGACCGAGATTTGCCTCTCACTGACATGCTATCAAACACCTGGAGCCGGGGTATCACCGTGAACCACTGATTCCTGGGAACCGGCCCCAATGAAGCAGTCTTGGTGGGCGCGCCTGGCACAGGTCAGCCTGCTGGCAGCGTGGAGCTGCATATGGATGGTGCAAGGATGCGGGCCCGGGCCCGGCTACGGCACCCGCACCAGGCCCCGGAAGCTCAAGGCCATGCACTACAAGCAGTTTTTCCCCAACTTGTCCGAGAACAACCTGGGCGCCAGCGGACGAGCAGAGGGCAAGATCACGCGGAACTCCGAGCGCTTCAACGAACTGGTGTGCAACTACAACCCGGACATCGTGTTCAAGGACGAGGAGAACACCAACGCGGACCGCTTCATGACCAAGGTGAGGTCGGTTCATGTCATAACGATGCTTTAAACGGATCTCCCCCATCCCTGGGTTGACAGGAAGCTGCAGGTTGGAGGATGCTGTTTCAGTGGTGTCACCTTTAAATCATTCCCCACCAAACCTTCATGTGAGATAGGCGTCTTAATTCTTTGTCCTCGTCCTTAAATATCAGGTCTCACTGACAAAAAACGGATTAAGGGCAAAAGTGGGCACACTTTAACCAAGTTCTCCCCTCCCTTTTCTCGAGATAAGAGGGTCAGGACGTAATTCAACACTCCCCTTCAAGAGAATCGAGAACACTTCCTTTTAATCTTTAACCAGAACCATTGCTATTGGAAATAAAACCGTTCCTGTCGCAGGTTTCTGAGAAATATCCACACAATGGCCCCTGAGTTGAAAGTCTCTAACATCTTCTGAGGAGAAAGGTGTGTCATTCATTCTGGTGGCAGGTTTGTGAGAAAGTGCCAGCATTTGTGATTGTTTCAGATATAAATCTGTGTTCTTTGCCCTCCCCACCATTTGCAATCTCCGCGGCGTGTGTGTGTGCGTGCGTGCATGTGTCCGTCGATGCCCAGTTTGAGTGTGTGTGTGTGTGTGTGTGTGTGTCATTTGCCCAGATGTAAAATACTGTATGCTCTTTGTGCGTCATTTGGAGACCAGAAGGGTCGCCTATACAGAATTCCCACTCGCTGAAGTAATGTCACCGTTGGAAAAGCCGCTATTGTGGTTCTGACAATGAAACGCCTCTGTGCCGGCAGAAAAATGTAGCCAGTTTGTTTTCTGTCCCTCTCACTTTCTCACTCTTTCTGTCACATTCCCGAGTCCGTGCCCATACATTCCTGCCCTCTGCCCTCTCTCTTTACTCCAAACCTTGACCCTCTGCTGCAACTGCTTCCTTCTCACCCAGCTCCCATCACTCCCGCTCACTTTCCCAAACCTCTCTCTCTTGAATTTGGCTTCCAGATTAGCACGAGGCTCAGGCGGGATGATAATGACTGCATGGTTGTGGTCATCGAATTTTTCCAACCTCTTATTTTGTGACAATGTTGTCAAAGTCTGTAACATCTCAGGCCATGTGGGTGTCGGAAGGCACCGCCAAACTTTCCGAGAAACCTATATGCCTGGAGAGGCAGAGAATGGCCTTGATTATTCTGTCACCCTGGAGAGGAATGTGCCAAACTGGCTACAGTAGCTTTGTTCTTATGCCCCGACTGCTGCAAGGCCGAGACAGAACGTGGAAGAGCGGAGGAGGAACTGTCGGGGCCCTAACCTGAGAGCCAGTCGTGGCACTGAGATTGTGCAATCACGTGAGAAGGACTGAAATGAATCAGAGAGTTGCTGGAATACACGCATTCGTGCACGCACACATCTTGTTCTTTTGAAATAAATGATTGAAAGTGTTATACAATTCAGATCACAATCAGTGCATCAAACAAATAACTTTTTATTTGACATTATCAGCTATGATATGATGAATAACTCATCCTTTAACCTTCTACAGAGTTCTTATTTTGTCCAGTATTGATGGGCAGTTAGAGGGATATTAAGGGGCTAAATGACCCATGCTATAGCTAACAACAACTTGCAGCAACTCGAAGGGAGCGTTGGCTACAACAAAAAGTGTTTAAATAAGTGTTTTATAAAGTGTTCTGTTGAAAAACTGCATCTGTGTAATCTTCATTGCTAATGCTACAACAATATTTCTCTGTGTGTCTCTCCGTTTCCATAGCGATGTAAGGACTGTCTGAACAGGTTGGCAATCGCTGTGATGAATCAGTGGCCAGGGGTGCACCTGAGAGTGACGGAGGCCTGGGATGAGGACGGGCACCACCCTCCCGGCTCTCTGCACTACGAAGGCAGGGCCGTCGACATAACCACCGATGACCGGGAGACGGAAAAGTACGGCCTCCTGGCTCAGCTGGCTGTGGAGGCCGGTTTCGACTGGGTCCACTATGAGTCCAAATATCACATCCACTGTTCGGTCAAAGCCGGTGAGTGGAAGGCTAGCACAGACGCTGGTCTGATTGCTGTATCCAAGTGAAGTGTCTGATCAACTCTCTCGCTCTCTCTCTGCAGATCACTCTGTTGCTGTGGAGAAAGGGGGCTGTTTTCCTGGCTGGGCCAGGGTGACCGTTGCTGGTGGGTTCCAGAAGAGCATGTCGTCGCTGACCCCTGGGGACCGGGTCATGGCGCTGTCAGAGACAGGCCAAGTGGTGTTCAGCCCAGTCCTCCTGTTTCTCCACCGGGACCCAAAGAGCAAGTCAAGGTTCCTCTCTTTGCAGACGGAGGACGGGCACAGATTGGCCGTCACCGCGCATCACCTGGTCTTTTCCGACGCCTACTGCAGACCCGACAGCAGGCAGTACCGGGCGCAGTTCGCCAGCAGAGCCCAGACGGGGACGTGCATCGTCGTCCATACGGCGGAAGGTGAGGTACGGCCATCTCGCATCATCTCCATTTCAGAAGAGGAGAGCACAGGAGTGTACGCGCCCCTGACAGAAGCCGGAAACATGCTCGTTGACGGGGTGCTGGCGTCCAGCTACGCGCTGGTCGAGGACCACCGACTCGCCCACTGGGCTTTCGGACCCGTGCGGCTCCTCTTCTCATTCAGCCAGCTTCTTTGGGCAGAGCCTGGACAGCAGAGCGGCGGGAGTAAAACGCCACTACATTCGTGCACTTTGGCCACATATGACAGTAGAGTGTGTGTGAGGAACAGTACGAGCGCTGGGAGCGAGGCGGACGGACAGGGACAGATGTCAGAGGTGCACTGGTATGCTCGGCTACTGCACAGATTTGGATGCGTCTTTTTAAACCCCGACTTAATCCATCCTTGAAGCTATAGAATCCATACTGTGCATAACACACTGCTCAGTGTTAACTTCACACTAACGCCTTCTCCTGCTCAGTTAAATAAATGCACTAAAATGACTCGCTTGCTTTTCGTTACCAATGTTTTCATTATTTTTTGCTATATTCGGTGATATTTTATAAAAGTTGAAGAATGGTTATGATTGTATTATGGACTATTTGTACATCATGTCTTTTCTTTATATATTCTATTGGGATATGAATGAATGCTCCCATATGAACAAAATCTTTATTTTTGTACCTTTTGAAATATAATATATACCTATTTTATGTTACTTACACCCCATTAATTGTATTTTCAGGTCACAGAGCAAATTAAAATGGTCCGTCCAGCTAACCCGTCCTTCATTTGCGTGTTCCAAATTCAGTGTGCGCAAAAGATCATTTCTATGGGTCTCGGTTGAGCATTAAGAGCTCAAAAGCTGCAGCGGAACTCTCGTTCAACAGGCTGGCTGGTTAATAAAAAGCCAAGATGTGCTTAATATTCTCCCACTGTGCTGCCACCTTTACGGACAATCACGTGTTGCTGTAACTCTAACCATTTTGCTTCTTAAAATCTATGAGGATGTCTTTAGAATAAAAACATAAACACTTTTTATTTTTGGTCACCAGCTTTTTAATTGTTTACTGGTTTAATGTTGTTCACTGTTTAATTTCTACCAACTCTCATATCATCAGCCTGTTCAATGTTTCAAGTCCTATTTTTCTGATTAAATTAAAGCATTTCTTTTAATGTATTAAACCTTTATGAAAAACTTCCACGACTGAAGTCGATATGTGGGGAAACGACGCCTCCTTCTGGTGAAACTGATGCCTGCTAATTGTGTGACCATCATTTCTCATGGGATTCTTGTTAATTAGTTATCACGTATTAACAATGAAGGACGTTATAGCTTATTTAAAATAGAAGATAAAACAGAAATTATACACAGAAGAGTATATATCTGTATAACACTAGCGTTTAAAGTGCGCTTTCCTCTTGCTAACATCTGTGGAGGTATTTCTAAGGGATTATCCTTGAGATGCAGGAGGCAGATGGCAGATGGGAAAGCATCAGCTCTGCTGACCGTCCAATAGGAACCCAGCTGCAGCCTAATCCCACCCTACGTGTTCACCCCCCAGCCAATTGCTTGGTGTACGTCAGCCCAGCTTTGGCCCCCCTGCACCCAAAATCTAATCCAATCTCGCTTAAACAGAACGTGGAGTGAAGTAATCCTGTCAGAGGGATGCACAGTAACCTCCTTTCTGAGCAGGAGCCGGCCCCTCAGAGAGAAATGTTGGTCTAAGCAGCAGTTTCAGCAAACTTCAGTGATAAACTCTGAATAATTCATTGATACAGGAAATAATAATAAAAAACTTCTTATGTAACAGTTTTCCAATGAGAACAGAGAGACACAAACCTAAATTTCTCCCAACTGCTCTGAATAAATGAGTATTTCCACACTATGGTCGCTTTATTTGGATGGTACTATATGATTTTAATGACTTTTTAGCCTTAAATCACCAAAAAGCGCACACGCAGCTAATCTGCTGCTGCTTCTGGTGTCGCTGTGTGCTTCAATGTCCTCCATGAGTTCGACTTGTTTCCCGACTTCAGCTGCAGCAGAAATACCCAGAATTCCAGGACTCGTATGCAGAGAAGGTCGGCTGCAGCAGGTGGTCTCTCACGTCCGCAGCACCTTTACATTCATCACACACGCACACATCAGCCCCGTGCCGGTGTGTGTTTTTCATCTCTCACGTGGCTGCTGTTGTGGCCGCTGGGCATGTCAGGAAATACAAAGTAGCTGCTGCAGATTCAATCGCTGACCTTCTCGTAATGGGACAGACTGTTACTCAATCTAATTTTCTCCGAGTTCACGGGATCAGTCCAATGACATCCAGGCCTGGGCTGCGTGCGTTGCCCCAGGGCCTTTTTTGCGGCCAGTGAATGGAGAGTAATGGGCGGTTGGGTTTTCCGAGAGCTTTACGGCCAGCCGAACAATGGATGTGTTTGATGCGGAGGGAAAGTTTTCTGGTGGGCTGTTTTGTCATGTTGTCAAAACTGAAATGCCGTTCGTCAGACTCCAGTCATCTGTTGTGGCTCATTTGTGGCTTTTTCTGTCATTTTCTCACACTGATAAGGAAAGCTGAAGGTCAACAAGCCCAGGCCCGACATGACCCCATAGAAATATATAATGAATAACTTTGTATTAAGAAATCATCAATACATTATGCACTTTACTAAAAATGAAACAATAAAAGTTTCATAACACCTTAATAAGACTTGAAAATGACTGAGTTTCACTTGATGTGCCTAAATCTTTAATATAGTCAAACAAGGCCTGTCATCAAGTATACACAACAAAACAGTTTAGTAAGTGGATTAAACGAGCTTATTGGATTTATCATCGGTAAACCTGCTGAAATTCGGTTGACAGATTAGGACAGATTCAGATAAACCTGTAAATATGCAGCAGAAACAAGCAAAAGAAGAAGGTGTTAGCGATGATAAAGAGCTGTTTGTGCAATTGTTACATTTCCAAAAACTAATCTGTGTACATGATTATAAATTTATTTGCGCTTTTAGAAACAATAATTTATGTAACAACCGGCAGGAAGATCGAGAAACTACAAACACACATTAATGAAATAATGGCTTCCCTGGATCAGATAAGATGACCTAATATCTGATCAAACGTTTCCATTTTCCAGGTGGTCTGCGCAAACCTGATTAATAGCTTTTGTTGAGACATGTAAGCGTCGTTGGATGTCGCCAATTGTACAACTAAAACACCCCACATTCGTTTGCAACAAATAAAATACAGTTGTGCGCGTTCTTTTGAATAAATAAATATTTGACGTAGTTATTAGCCAGCGCTGTTAGCAGCGGCTAACTGCTACTTGGCGGAACTGTGTGAAAAAGCAACACAGAGCCAAAGGATGCTAGAGACTCATGCGAGGGTACCTCTGCAAAGTTAATCTGCATAGTTCTGGCAGATGAAGGCCTGCGGTCGACTGAAACTTCGAAAAGTAATTGGCTGTTATGTCGACACAGATGCAGGCCGTAATTTTCGCATGCAATAGTTTGTGCAAAGTTGCGGAATCTGTAACGAGATTTCACAACAGACTAGAGGCTAGCCCATATTAAGTTATTAGCATTCGTGCTAAAAGAGTGTGCAAAAGGCGAGTCGGCTACATGGTTTTTCAACTCATTACATTTGGAATTATTAATCTGTGAGATCTGAAGGCACGCCTGCGTTGTCAGCGGTCCCCCGGTCATCTATGAACACTCGACACAAAGCACGATTTGCTGGCTCTGTAGCTAAACGTAGCAGTTAGCTGTACCGCACTGCCTTCCGCCGACGTGCACTTCCCCCACTCTCCCTCCAGCCGGCTAGCCGCAGCGTTAGTCCGGTACATAAAATGAAGCGACTATCAGCATTTTGGGGACCTTCGCGGCTATTTGGATTTTGCTGATGCATGACGAGACGATACTGTTTTTATGAGGTGAGTTGGCGTAATTACTGTCGCTTTCAACTTCTTGCAAAAGGCATACCTAAAGACACACCAATCCTGACCTTAGACCGGGTAATGTTAGCTCTGCAATCGCAACATTTAGCCGTTAGCTTCGAGCAGATGGGGATGTCTATTTGCTGGAGAAGTAGCTCGATTACCTGTACGCTAACTTTGCATGGATATTTGAACTACACTGCCTGTGTCCTGGACACGATGTACGGCGCAGTCATTAAACAACTGCAAAAATGTTTGACCAAGTGGAATAGATGAAATATTTTCACACAATTTACCCGCGTTTAGACACTTTGCTGCTACGTCACCGTTGGTTGTTATTAGCCTTTCCATAGCAGTGTGTGGCTACTGACATGAACGGGACTATTTCCTGAACCCAACCATGCCTTTGAAGTGTTTACATTGAAGAATCGTGCATAGCTCTGCAAATATTCAACTATTAAATATACAGTTGCTTATAATGGCGCTAGAATGAAAAACTAACGATGTTTGCTAACATTACACTATATCAACACATCTTTCACCATTCAACATGGTGAAAGTTGATTAGATACGTTAACATATTAAATGGGAACTTCAGCTAGCCACGATGTTGAAACGTCAACTTCAACAGCACGTCAATTACTTTTGTCCCTGACTAAGCCATCTAACTTGCAAACAAAAAAATATGATCTAGCCTAACAGCATCAATAGATGTGCTATAACATTAGTTAGGTTTGTGCAGAACTTGTGTTTGAGTTTGGGTTGCTGTCGACATTTGTGATTTCTCTTTTCCACTGTCGCTGCTAACGACTTCATTTATCACGGTGATGTAACAACAGCATTTCGAAGAGAAATTTTATCAATCAGCTCAACTCGGCCTACCATTATTTTTTGTCCCACACGTCCTTTCGGTACAGATTGATTGACTGATGATGTATTCAGGTTCAATGTTGTCTGATTTATGGGGTGTAACGTTACAATATTGACTTGACATACATTTAAAACACTTTAGAATAGTGCCATTGCACATCGAATTGCTGCTGCGTCGGTTTCATGGCATTTTTCTTCGTGAGTTGTTCTGTATTACTGTTGAAAGCAGCTTTAATTCCTGGATAACACGACTGCTTCCAGCTGCCTTATAGAAGACTGCAAGCAGAGAACATTTCGAATCGTGCGTGAGGGATTCCCTTAGCCCAAAGGATGTTTATTTCCCCTCATTGTTTTCGATTTTATTTTGCAACTGCCAAAACAGCACACGGCCCAGGTAGATCTTCATTTCAAAGCCCCTCACTTATTTTCTTTGGTGTCTGATGGACAGAACCACAGAGAATAGCATCGGAGACATTATTGGGTCATCTGCATCATCATCATCAAAATGCCAAATATTTATGAGGCGGTTCACTGTGGATAAAACAAACTACACAAATTAGGTATAACGTGTTCGCTGGAATATTGTCTTTGTGTATGGTAGATAAATTAATTTGACTTCCGGTTATTAGCTAGATACATAAAATGGTGAACCCGTTCAGCTCTGCGTTGTTTGTTTTACAGTATTTTGTTAATGGCGTGAATGTCTGAGCGGAACTAAGTTGCGGGAGGCAAACGTTCTACACGAAATGAGTCCCGCTGCAACAGGAAGTTCTGCATACGGAAGTTGTGTTTTCTTTGTGTATCCCGTTTTACGGCTGTTTTTATTTATAAAAACAGCGCTCCACTTTTAGGAATTTATGTTTCTTCACACAGCCTTTCCGCCGCTTTGGAGTATGCGTGACTGGGTAAGAAACGTAAAGAAATGTTTTAGCAGTTTCCGCCCGGTGTGTCTCCTGTAACGCTCGCGCTGTTTTCCCGAGTTAGCGAGAAAGGTCGATTACATCGCTGGTAACGTGTGTCAGATTAACATTATGAAAATCACACGCAGTGAACGAAGGCAGCGTGCAAAGGAATGCGTTGATAAGTCAATGTAAACCTTGCTTTTGGTACAGATGCAGGTCGGCGTCTGTTTAGTTTCGTGTGACAAGTCGTTTATTGCAGTTTCTTCCAATGATAAACAAATACCGACTAGGCAGTGTGCGTTGATTGTAATGTGTGCTGTCTCCTAAAAATGTGTAACCTTAATCTCACATTTTTTTGCATTTATCCTGATGTTTACTTTATAAACTATCACAGCCTTTAAAACGTTGTTTACACCACCACCCTCTTGAATTTGATATTGTTTTGTTACCGCAGTTATGCCATGTCCAGCTGTCTGTGAAGGTTCCATGTCCAGCGTTTATCCGTTTGTTGTTAGCAAACTAACTCAAAAAGTTATGAATGGATTTTGATGACATTTCCATGAAATGTTAATAATGCAACAAAGAACAGATCATTGAAATTTGGTGATGTTCCAGATTACCATCTGGATTCCAGAATTTCCAAGGTCACGCAGAAATAGAATCAAACAGCAAATATGATGATGAAATGATCTGAGGGACTTTAAACCTTAATCCAGCAAGGGTCAAGGCCAAGCAGCTCTTTTCCCCTATCTCACTGTAATGGGAAGACACAACAGCGTCAATGTGTGGGGAAATGAGCTGTTAGGCAGACTTGGTGCTCTCGAGTGTTTTTCTAATTATTTTTGTATTATTTTGGGATAAATTGCTTAATTGAACAATTTTACATCAGGTTAACTCGTCTAAGATGACTTTATTCATGTTTTTCAATGGCAGATCTCTTTAAAGGAGGTCAAAATCAGCACAGGGAATGGACGAGCAGAAATCAAACTGCGAAGAGAATGACTCTGAACCAACAGGTAATGTATTCTGCCAAACATTCTCCATGCCTCGTTGTCAAATGGGCTGTTTTCAGATCAGATTCTTGTTGCTTTAAGCGATGGTTTAGAACACTTTCTCAGTGAGTGGTTAACATAATTTATCAAAGATAATGATCTACAGAATGATTTTCAGTGACTATCTCTCGATTAACAGATAGTCATTGATTTCTTGCTTGGTTTGGAGAAAGTCCTGATCCCTATTGGAATGCACAGTGTCTGATTTAAGTGATTCACTCCCCTTCTTTTCCATAGCTGATGATAATGCCCCATCAAAGCAGCTTGTCTTGTCTGAGGAGAAGTCCAAAACCTGTTCTGCAGCTGAGGATGTGTCTGGTTTCACTGTAGCATCTTCAAGCACACATATGTAAGTATTGTTTTTATGCAGATTATAATGTTGCTTGTGCCAATTCAAACAAACACATAATAAAAGATGAAATACACATTTTGACCAGATTTCACCATAATTTTGTAGAGAGAGTGTTCAGGTCTGTGCACTTTGTAACTGTGTGGAGTGGAGCCTGCATGGGCAGCGGGAATTAAGATACTTCGGGCCATTTTCTGAGTGGCGGGCCCTCCAGCCCTCAAGTACTCCACTGCCTCAGCCCGGAAATGATGACCTGTCTTCCATTGGCTTTTCCGTCTCGCCCTGTTTGACAGCACTCCTTGATGACTCAGGTTGAACCAAACACATTAAACCATTATCTACAGGGTATTTATCTGTTGCCAACCTGAAAAATAAATGACACTTTTTTGCTTATATTAAATAGGGGGTTGTTGGGTCCATCACTGGTGTGCTGTGTGGTCTGACGGAGTGAAGCAGCATGAAAATGACAAGCTGGAGAACGTGGATAAGGCAGTTATCTCAGGGATACCACGGGTGAGTACACTGTTTATTAACTTTGACTTTGGAAATATGGAATTTATATCATACGTTTTATTTGGGAATAAGAAATCCTAATTGTATTACACTCCAGCTTTGCGAACACTGCAAAAGGCTGGGTGCAACCATTCGATGCCACGCTGAGGGCTGCTCGCGGTTTTACCACTTCCCCTGCTCAGCAGCCAGTGGATCCTTCCAGTCCATGAAGCAGCTGCTGCTTCTTTGCCCTGAGCACATAGACAAGGCAAAGGAGTTGGGTAAGAAATGACGAAATATTTTTAGAGTTATTTATTCATTTTTTTTGTACCACACAATAGTGTGTTATCAAAAAAAAATTAATGTTTCTAATCACCAAGTTTTTAAATTTTCTTTAGATTGATTTTTTTTTTCTTTTTCTAGCAGGTGAAGAGGCTTGTTGTGCAGTATGTGACTCATCGGGAGAGCTCTCAGACTTACTGTTCTGTACGGGTTGTGGCCAACATTATCATGCGGCCTGCTTGGAAATTGGTGCCACGCCCATCCAGCGGGCAGGATGGCAGTGTCCAGAGTGTAAAGTATGCCAGACATGCAGGTGCGTCCATACTCAAAAACCAGCCACTTATCAGTGCAGATACTGTGTCTGAATGTGGCATCGTATTTATAGTTTTTAAGGACATTTATATCTTGTTTTTTTTTTTTTTTTTTAATTTTCTTTAGAAAACCAGGGGAAGATTCCAAAATGTTGGTATGTGATGCCTGTGATAAGGGCTACCACACCTTCTGTCTCCAGCCAGCTATGGATTCCCTTCCCACTGACCCTTGGAAGTGTAGAGTAAGTCTCATCTGCCATTTATCATGTTTCTAAGAGACAATCTCAACATAAAAACACTAAAGGCAAGATGTGTGTACTCTACATTTGATTCCTGTCATTGTCTTTGTCAGAGGTGTCGCGTTTGCACTGAATGTGGCGCCCGTGGATTGGAATTACCAGGTTCGGCCCAGTGGTTTGAGAACTATGCCGTGTGTGAGGCCTGCCAGCATCACCGCAACTGTACCTGCAGTGTGTGCAACAAGCCAGATAGCTCAGCTGCCACTTTGCAGTCCTGCAGCCTGTGCCATAGGTTGGTTTATCTAACAAGTGTGACAGTTAACAGCTATTAGATGTTTTGATAAAATGAGATTGTGTGTGTTAAAAAAAAAATATACATATCTTAAATAAATATCTAAAATAAATCTTGCGTATTAGGTTTGTGCACAGCGGGTGTGCTTTACCGAAGGAGCTTCCAGAAGACAAATGCATCTGCCTACTTTGCAAAGAGGGGCAGCCTGTCACTCAGCCTCACACAGCAGAGATCCAAACCAGAGAGTCAACTGAGGAGACTGAAGGACAGGTTGATTTGATAGAGATGACAATCCAAACGGATACAGCTATGAGAACGGAAGAGCACATAGACGTTCCAGAAGTCACCCCAAGGCTCAAAGACTTAGCAGAGATGGGTCAGGTAGAAGCCAGTGGTAACAAAGACACACCCATGGACTTGGGTAAGTGTTAGTGGGAAAGATCATATTAGAATATGGAAAATAATGCAATTATGTATACAAATATGTGAGGAAGGTATAAATTTGTATATATTTGATTGAATTTTGGACATAGGGGTAGAGGCTGATGTTGGAGCAGCAGAGGTTACGGAGAGGCTTACTGGTGAAGAAAGGGTTACAAAAGAAGAAATCACATCAGATTTCCCTCTCATGTCTACAGGTAAAACTGGCATAATATTTGAAACTTGACATAAAGCATAATACTGACTGTAATAAATCTCATGTAGAATGTGTGACAATAAAAGAGGAGCCATCTGTTAAAGAAGAGGGGGTGGAAGAGCCAGTCAGCCATGTGGCCCAAACCTCAGAGATCCAGTCCTGCAACCCTGAAGTACATTTATCACCATCGCAGCACGGGCCTGAAAAAATGGAGGTGGAGAAAGAGGAGGGAACCACAACTTCAGTGGAACAAGAATTAAAAGCAGACTTACTGAAATGTAACTCTGATGCTTGGCCAGTCACAAAACGACTCAGTGAGTACATTCTACCTTTTATGGATCATTTTCCCGTAGAAAAAGATAAAATTAACCTTCAATCTTCCACTTCTCTTCTTTGATTTGTAGATGCAAATGAAGCTCCCTCTTCTGCAGATATGGAAGAAACATCATTACCTCACTCTGAGGAAGAGGAAGAAGAAGAGGACGATGACCCACTGAGAGAAGAACACTGTGTGGTCATAAAGCAGGAACTGCAGGAACAAAAGATTAAACCTGTCCTGCTCTTGGATGAGACGTCCAATTTCAGTCATGGTGATGAGAGCAGCAGCGGTTTTCTGGGCTCACCTGGAGAACCTGACACCCAGCTTTCGATGGAGTTTGGTCTGGAGTCTGGTGCCCACTCACATGCAGATAACCTGCTAACTGAGACGGATGATTCACTCCCATTTGAACCTCTCAGAAGTGACAGGGAGAAGGTGAAACGCAGAGGGTCTCCAGGCCGCTCACGGATCAAACAGGTGAAACCCATGTACATGTAGGCCAGCTGTTATATTTATTATGCACTTGCAACTGTTTTCTTACAGCATTTTCCTATAAAATTAGGGCCGAAGCAGTGGTTTTCCAGGGAGGCGTAGACCTCGTGGAGGTGGTGGAGGAAGAGGGCGTGGTGGGAGGTCACGCCTTAAAGCAATGGCCTCTTGCATTGATGCTGTTTTGGTAAGATATGTGCTCACACAATGCTCTCTCTGTCTGTCTTTGGTTCTCTTTTTGGTTCTCTATGTGACTATACATATTTTGTTTGTTAATATTTTATGTTAAATAAACTGTTATTTTTTACCCTAATGTTTGTCTAATGTGCTTGTAATATAGCAGCTAAGTATGACCTCAGACACTGGAGTAACCAAGGAGGAAGAGGAAGAAGAAGATGACACCATGCAGAACACAGTGGTCCTGTTTTCAAACACCGACAAATTTGTCCTTCTCCAGGTACAGTTGTTGTGTGTTTGAATTTTTTTTTTACTTTGGGCTGTTTTCCCTGTTTAATACAGCACTCATAACTCTGAAATACTTCTTTTTTTCTTCTTTTATGAATTTTCGCTTTTATTTTAGGACATGTGCGTCGTGTGTGGCAGTTTTGGAAAAGGTTCTGAGGGGCAGTTACTGGCTTGTGCACAATGCGCCCAGTGTTACCATCCTTATTGTGTCAACAGCAAAGTAAAATTAATATCCCTTATTTGTTTTATAACTGCAGTTAGTCAACCAGCAGAGATCGAATGTAATGGGTTTTTTTTTGTCCATAGATCACCAAGACAAAGCTGCGTAAGGGCTGGCGCTGTTTGGAATGTATAGTTTGTGAAGTGTGCGGAAAAGCCTCGGACCCCTCCCGTCTTCTGCTTTGCGATGACTGCGATGTCAGTTATCACACCTATTGCTTGGACCCACCCCTGCACAACGTTCCAAAGGGTGGTTGGAAGTGCAAATGGTAAAAATTAAGAGCACACTACTTTGTTCAGTCTCATAGCTTAAATGGGGTCATATGGAAATGAATACTGGTGAATTTGCAAATTATGTAAAATGCATGGAGCCACAACCTAGCAAGAACCATTTGGGCATCCCTTACTTGGCTTGTTGTTTCTGTAGCATCACAGAAGTGTTTTGCATATTGTAGCTATGTTATATCTTTGTTCTTTCCTTATTTTTGTGCAGGTGTGTGTGCTGTGTCCAGTGCGGGTCCAACACACCAGGCTTCCACTGTGAGTGGCAGAACAACTACACCCACTGTGGGCCGTGTGCCAGTCTTGTCACTTGCCCGGTGTGCAGAGAGAACTTCATGGAGGAGGAGCTGCTGCTGCAGTGTCAGTATTGTGATCGGTGGGTACTGCTCATCAGGATACACATGTGCATTCCACGGGGATGGGATTATTGAGATATTTTTCTTGCTATAAAATTTTCCAAAGTTTGCGATTTGTCATGAAAATGTTGTATATTCTTGTGTTTCTGTGTGCTCGGATAGGTGGGTTCATGCCGTCTGTGAGAGTCTCTACACGGAGGATGAGGTGGAACAAGCTTCTGATGAAGGCTTTGCATGCACATACTGTGCCCCATATGTTCCAAAACCTGTGGGTGAGTGTGAGAACAAGGCAAAGACACCAAGTTTTTAACGCAAAAAAATAACATAGATCTGTCAGATCTTGTATTATTATTTTTTTATTTTACTTTTTTCTCTCCACTATTTTTGCATAGTAGTAGAGTCAGCCATTATGGCATCTATAAAGATCAAGGAGCCAGGTGAGTGGTTTCGGCGTATATTCTGAACATTATTTGTGTGGTTTTTCCTTATTATTATTGTGAATCACTTAAATTTGCAAATGCCTCTCTACAGAGCCACAGTTCTACCGGTTAGAGGGTGTGTGGCTGACAGAGTCAGGGATGTCCCTTCTCCGAAGCATCTCCATGTCTCCACTGCACAAGAGGCGGCAGCGGCGCTCCCGTCTTGGCACTCTGTGTTGTGAAGGAGGCGCTGACGGAATGGATCTGAGAGAGGTTGAAGGAGATGGGGAAGAGGGAAAAGGTAATGAACTCTAGAGTCATCCGTGATACAATCTTGGTTTCCTTTTTGTCTTTGAGTGTTTTCCCCTGTCCCACATTTATATACATATATACAATGCTGTTGTATAGGAGAACCCATGGAGTGTGAACTAAAGATGGAGACTTTGGGGAGCCCTGACAGAGACGGTGGTGTTGAAAAGGATGCCTGCGTTGAGGGAGCTGAAGGGATGGCTGATTGTGACGTTCTCAAAGGAGGAGAGGATGCAGAGGACAGTAAAAAAAGGAAGCGGAAGCCTTACAGGCCGGGTTGGTTACTATTACATTCAGAAAGATTTAATTTACATAAATATCCAAGAAGCCACAAAATATTTACAGATAATTTACTCCTCAATGGTGTTAGGAATTGGAGGCTTCATGGTGCGACAAAGGAAATGCCACACACGGCAAAAGAAAGAATTTTTTGCCCAACTTGCTGGAGAGACTACATTAGATGGCCAGCCAATAGAGAGAACAATTGATGAAGGTTAGTGATTACTGATTTGAAAATCCTCCTGTGTAGTTATAGGTACACCATAAAATAACAATACGCTCATCAAGCTGTATTCCATGACTATAAATGTGTAGGACCTCATCCTGACACAGATAACATTATGGATCCTAAACCAGTCGAGGGTGAGGAACAGGCAAAGAAGCGCAGGGGCAGGAAGAAAAGTAAACTTGAAGATATGTTTCCAGCTTACCTCCAGGTTTGTATATTATCTTTTTATCCTGTGGTATCCACTAGTATTTTCACATTCTTCTCAACATTCGCATTCTTGTCTAAATGTATTTTTTGTAGGAGGCTTTCTTTGGGAAGACCCTGATAGATTTGTGCAAGAGAGCTGTGTTGATACCCCCTGGACAGAGGCCCGCCTCATGCCTTGTCCGCCCTTCATTACCAGCACAATCAGGGCTTAAAATTCCTTCTCCAGGATGTGAGAGCACGAATTTAATCATTTTTGTAGAGTTGTAGAAAACGTCATTGTAAATTCAAGCAACATAATGTGTTTTTCTTTGTAGCTAATGCAAGGGATAATGTGGTAAAAGATAATTTTCCACTCAAACAAGAAGGGTGTGAACAACCCCAGGCTCAGGGAGATGGTGCAGGTAAATGTCTCATTTTAGGAAAGACACAATTTAAACAGTTGCACTTAAGCTTAAAATTATACCTTTTTTTTTTTTTTTTTAAAGGAGTTTCTGCATCATTTTTATCGCTGAAGAACCTGGCAACGACTGATCCTCACGATTCAGATGCTGATAAGAGTGAAGGTATTCTCTCCTGAGCCTGAACATTCAACATTTATTTTCTGAGGTTAATCTCAAATCTTGCTTGATGATCTCCTGTCATGACAGGTCTTCCACAAGGAGTGGAGAGTCAAGACTCTGAGCAGTTTTTCAGGAAGGTTCTGGGGGTGTCGGATGGTTCCTCTTTGGGGGGCATGAAGCCCATCTTAGAAAACAACAAGGGAGAGAGTCACACTGCTTTGCCACAGAGAGCTCTCCTTCCAGGTGTGTGGAAATGGATTGTGACCTTTTTAAAAATTGAAATCTACGTTTTCCATCACAAAGAAATTATTCATTATTAAAATGCACAAGAGGATTTTAACCATAGCAAATCTCTTGCAGGATCTCTGCCCTCAGCTGAAATGGTGGATGCCTTTCCTGGCCTCTCTCAGTCTCCTTTTTTAGACATGCGGTAGGATTAACAATGAATTGGCTGTGCTCTTTCCCTGTTGGTCACTGTGAAATTAGATAAGCTCTCCAGATGTATCCAAGTTCAGTTTTATTTCAATATTAAATAATTAATGCATAATTCTGCCTCATTTTTTCTGTACAGGGAACGAGGGGGACTCTTCAGTCCAGATGGGGGTGAGGAGAGTCCCTGGGCCACTCCTTCTACCCCAGTAACCCCATCCTCCCCTTCGACCCCCAATGAGACAGAGGGTGATGGCCTTTCCTACAACCAGCGTAGTCTGCAGCGATGGGAGAAAGATGAAGAGCTTGGAGAACTTTCAACCATTTCACCTGTTCTTTATGCCAATACCAACTTTCCCACTCTTAAACGGGATTACCCTGGTAAGTAAATGAAATGCCACAACAACATGTACAGGGCTGTAAGCCTGTTCTAAGGGACACCTGTTGTTCTGTGTTCCAGACTGGGCTAGTCGCTGCAAACAAATCATGAAGATCTGGAGGAAAGTCTCTGCTGCTGATAAAGTTCCATATTTGGTATGTTAGTTTTTATCTATTTCAGATAATGACAGGAAAACCTTCTATATACGAAATATGCTCAGTGATCCAGTTTCTTTTTGTATTTTGTGTTTTTTTTTTCAAATTCATTTCAAATTCATTCATCACATCAATGTTTTCACATCAATTGTATGATATCCTTGCCACTACATTTAATTACTATTTAAAGTAAATAAGAAAAAAGTCTCAAAAGCCTTTTTAAGCTATGAAGTGACCACACTGATATTTATGTGATGTTAATGGTCTACATTAGATCCTTCTCCTCCTAACTCTGATTTTACAGACCTTTATTTAAAGAATTTATTTTGAAGACTGACCTATTTACTGCTCAACTTACATCCCAGACTATGCTGTAATGTCAGTACACCACTAGATGTCACTGTTCTATCTAAATGAGGCATAAAGCCAATTTTTTTCCAAATAAGGTGCCTGTGAAGTTCCACCGCTATGTTGACTTGTGTTTATCCAGCATTTATCACTGCCCTCCTGAGTTTCACTTCAAACTTTCTCTTTAACTAAAACGTGGCAGATTTGCATTACAGTGTATTTACAAACTCTACAAGTAAATTGGGTAGCATTATATTGCAGGTTAGCGAATTAAGTATGCTGTTATCTTATAACTGCATTTCCTTCATTTAATTATAATCTATTGTCACCTACAGCAAAAGGCCAAAGATAATCGAGCAGCTCAAAGGATCAGCAAGGCACAGAAGGTAAATTCAGGTGTTACCATTATTTTTGTGCATGTATGTAAGTATATACATGTGAATGAAACATTTTAGTAGTGGTCTCATGGAGATAACGTTACTTATGTGTTATCTGTTCTCACAGCAGGCAGAGAGTCAGGTGTGTAGGCCAGTCAAGACGGAGACTGGGAGGGTCAAAGAACGCCCCAATTTACACCTCCAGATCCCTCCACCTGCAGGCTCTGTGTCAGCCTCTTCCCAACCCAGCTCTGCAGAAAGCCCATTTCCCCTCCTTCCAGATTCTGGATCATCTGTTTTTTTCTCAGATGGACCTGTAAGGACCCCAGGATCAGCTGAAATTCGGACTGATCCCTTAGCCAAGTTTCCCCCTCAGTCACCCCATTGCCATTCGCACCCACCTACACCCTTCTCACATGCTGGGGCCAGCCCTTTGCAGGCCTCTTTCTCAGGTTATGTTCCTTCTGGCCCACAGGGTCCTCCTCAGGGACGGCCAGCCAGTCTTGGCCCCTTTGACATGCAACCAGGAACTCCTGGAACCCCTAGACGGGCTCAACAAGTTGATCCCTACTTCAGATCACAGCTGCAGAAGCAACAGGGTCATCTCACACAGCAAGGCTCCCAGGAGTCTTTAGCACCACCAGGAAGTCCTCATTCCAGAGTTACTGGGCTTGGAGAATCACCCATGTTCTCACCTTCTCACAGTACCCACTATGGAGATGCTTTTAGAAACCAGCAAGGAATGGGACGACCAGAATATGGTTCTTCCCCATCTCACTCTGGACAAACTTCCTCACCTGCAAGCACAGGGCAGTACAGGGCTGACATGGGTGTACCTTCTCCACGCTCTTCCACTGGTCGAACTGACTTATCCACCGGCTCTCCCGCCGGGATGCTGGAATCTGGAGATGGTTTATTCAAGGCACCTCTGACACCAAGGATGCACCAAGGGGATGGTGGGGCACTTCACCCTGGAGCCTCTCCAAGCCATCCCTCTGAAGGTTACAAACAGTCTCCCTCCCACTCTTTTCCCGAGTCACCACTAATTCCCAGACCGCAGTCCGGTGACAATTGTTCCCTTGGCCCACAGAGACATTCAGTTAGTCAACAAGAAATGTGTTCAAGAGTGCCCTCCAGCCCACAGTCCCACAGCAACTCTCAGTCTCCCCACACTCCTGGAGGTCACTCCAATGATGGTTACTCTGCTCAGTCTCCAGCTACACCTCGCTTTCAGTCCCCAGAACATTGTTCTCAACCATCTTCTAGACCACAGTCAAGAGATGCGTTTGCTGCTGTCCACAAGCCCCTTCGTTCGCCCTCTGTTGCACCAGAAGCCACAAGTTTCAAAAACTCACCACATCCCACCAACAGTACCCTTGGAGATCCTCTTTCTGGTAAACCATCTGCACCCCCTCATTTTAGCTCCATACCCAGTGTGGGAGGCTTTCAAATAACCCAGCAGCAAACTCAGATGGTGCAGGCTCAACTTCAACAGTCACAAGCTCAGCAGAATATCGTGGCAGAAAACTATGGTGCCAGAGTGCCAACTCCTTCTGGATCTCAAGAAGTACCAGCTGTTCGGCAGCCAGAACCATCTCATCAACCAACTTTGCCAGGCACTCAGGAAATGTCTGACATTTCAGCAGTGCAAGATCCTGCATTAGGAGGCCTCAGCCCTTCTGAGCTAGAGAAGCACCGACAGGTATCAGTATTGCGCAGTGAAGAGTCATTCTGTGTATAATACTGCACTCATTCTGTGCACTGTGGGTGTTTGCTAATTGCAGTCTCTTTGTCTTTTTTAGCGCCAGCGGTTAAGAGAATTCCTAATCAGACAACAAATGCAAAGAAATTCAATTAAGCAAGAAAAGGAAGCTGCTGCTGCAGCAGCGGCAGCAGCTGCAGCAGCAGCAGTGGCGGCTTCTGCTGGTAATGCTTCATCTGGCTGGAGTGGTGGAGAGATCAACAACTTTCAGCAAGACAAGACCCATAGAGCACCTCCACCCTATCCGCAGGTAAACACATTTAACAGTGTATATAAATTTAGAAATTAGAATATCACATTGTCAAGATTTACATGTTGTGCTCCTGAGAATGGAGTAAAAGATGTTGAGGGCTCCAACAGGAGTATTACTTGTTCTGCTTATGTCTTAATTTAGGATCGTGTTACCATGTCTGCTGCTGGAGCTCAGGCTCCTGTTGCAGGGAAGATGCCTGTTGGAGGCTTAGATGACAAGCTCATTCGCCCACCACCTATCGGAACCCCTGCCATCATGGATCCAAATACACTAAGGTAAGTCCTAACATTTAGTTGATCCTTTTATTGAGTAAATATTTTCTCGCACTGTTCAACTTAAAATATATTTCAGGATAAAATATATGTAGGGTTTCTATTGATAAAGATGTTTTTTGTAGATGAATATATGAATAAAAATAAAAACTGTGTATTTTCCAATTGTAATTCACTGGTTTTCTAACACTGCAGACCTCAAGGGCCCTCCAGACCTCAGGGCATGTTTAGCCGCCCACCATTCCCACCTCATTGGCAGGACCAGGCAGCAGGTCCAAGAAGATTCCCCCAGCCTGACCTTCAGGCTATGGGCATTAGACACAATCTTAATCCTGCTGCAAATGTTCAGAATATGGATGGTCTGGGTAATCCTCATGCCATAATAACAGGACATGGAGGAGAAACAATGCAGCCAATGAGTCAAGGACCTCCACCACAGTTTATTGAACTGAGGCACAACTCCCAGCGATTACCACTTCGACCCCAGTTTATGCCCCGCGGACCCCAGCCCAGGACACGTCTCTTTGTTCCACAGCAAACGATGTCAGCACCTTATGTTCCACAACATCCCATTGGTCAGACTGGTAGCATTCACACAGATGGTGGAACCAACTCACAGATGGGTTTACAGCAGGGCGGCCTGTCCGTTTTACTGCCCCAGCAACCTACTGGTTCTGTCACACACAAGCCCCACATGGGGCCCCAGGCAGCATCTTCTGCTCCGAACGTCAGCAATGTGCAGAGTCAGCTCCCGCCTCAAAGTGTTGTTACACGGCCCCATCCTGCCACTGTAGAAAACAGCGAGGAGTTGCCAGAGCCTGACCTTGTAGGCCTTGGGGATACCTCAGCAGATGGAGGTGTGGAGGATGAGGATGACTTGGCTCTAGATTTGGACCCTGACAAAGGTGATGATGATTTGGGAAACCTAGACAACCTGGAAACCAATGATCCTCATCTGGATGACTTGCTTAATAGTGATGAATTTGATCTACTGGCTTACACTGACCCTGAGCTTGACCAAGGTGACCCTAAAGATGTCTTCTCGGACCAGCTGCGGTTGGTGGAGGCAGAAACTGAAGGACCTTCATCTTCTTCTGCAACAGTGGGTGTTAAAGTGGAAGTTAAAATGGAGGAGGGGCAGAAGTCTACCACTGCCCATTCCACTGCTGGCATCTCTGCTAACCAGCGGCCAGCCTCAGCAAAAACTGCTGATAACTTAAAGATTAAAGTGGAGGATGGTGGTCTGATTCCTCAGGTGCAGCCCAGACAGATAGTGAAAGATGAAATAGGAGAGGCTGTGTCAGCACTTCTTGGTGCTACCACACCATCGCCTAAGTCTGCACAACCAGAAAACCACTCAGCTTCACTGACCTCTGTTCGATTAGGAGGACTTTCTTACCCTCTGCCGACCCAAACGGATCCATTACATTTTCCTCCAACCGGTTCAGATGCAGATGATGATCCACTGGAGCTTCCTGATGTTGGGGGACAGCACTCGCCTGCTGTGGATTTGGCAAAAGTGGAAAGTTCTCTAGATGGCGAATTGCCTCTTTTAATACAAGACCTCCTAGAGCATGAAAAGAAGGAACAGCAAAAGCAGCAACAGCTGAACTCCCTCCATCAAGGAAATGTGACCCCTCATTTTCCTGGCCTTTCAAATCAACAACCAAACCCTCAGGTACCTGGACAGATAATGCTTCCACCTCACCATCGTCCACCGCCACAAGGAATGATGGGACCACCAGGAATGGTTCCCCGTCCGCCACACATGCTGCAGCAGCAGCAGCAGCAGCAGCAGCAGCAAAGGCTTATGGGAGCTGGCGTTGTACCTCCACCTCACATGGCCATGAACCAGCAGCAGACTATGATAAGGATGGGGCAGCCAGGAATCCATGCAGGTCTCGCTCATCAACAGCAGCCTCAGCCAGGAGTGAAGCAGCCTCCTTTGTCAAATAATTTCTTTCCAGATAAGGGTAAACACTGTGACTTCTCACTTTCTTTACCTTATCACTGTATCCTATTGACATTAACAGTTATTGTGCAATTTCTTTTTGCAGATTTGGATAAGTTTGCAACTGATGACATCATGGATCCAATTGCTAAGGCGAAGATGGTGGCACTTAAGGGTATTAATAGAGTATTAGCACAGGATCCAATGGTTGTACCTCCAGGCATTAACAGGTACTTTTTTTAATCTTGCTTTTTTGTTTTCTAGGCGAGGTTCTTAATAAATAAGGAAGCTACAACACAGAAGTATCACACCATGGAATTTTCCCCATGGGAAAAACCATGGGCTGTTTGACTTTATTGAAATAGCTAAACTGACGACACTGTACACTACAAAATTATGTTTGAATAAGACAAATCCTAAATACTGGTTTGAGCATTTTAAAAGACTCTTTTACCAATGTTCTAAAATTTTATTATTAAATATCATTGGTAATTGTTCTGTTGAAAGACAAGAATTTGTCTATCCATATACTATCATTATTCATTTTATATCTTTTTTTTTTTTTTTTAAGGGAACAAGTTTCTTTGCTTGCTCAGAGACTGGCCTCTGCCCCAGCCACAGATGCAGGACAGCTTGTATCTGGTCCTCCAAAGGTGTGATGTTGCTCCTTTTTCAACAGTTACATTTATTTTAGCTTTAGTCCTTGTGTAATTGATTCATCAAGATAATTTTTTTTTAAGGAGGGGGAGCCAAGTGATTCCACCCAGTCAAGACCCAACCCCCCACAATTTGTGCAAGGAATCATCAGTACGTTCTCTCAACACTGCCTGAATGTTTCTTGCCTTCCTGGACATAAGCTGTTGAATATTGCCTTACTTACACTGTTGATATTGTTTCAGTAAAAATATCACCATCTTTTACAGATGATGCAGAAAAACACCAGTATGAGGAATGGCTTCTTCACACCCAGCAGTTACTCCAAATGCAGTTGAAATTTTTGGAGGAACAGATTGGAGTTCACCGCAAATCACGCAAGGCCCTATGTGCTAAGCAACGCACAGCTAAGAAAGCTGGCCGGGAGTTCGCTGAGGCTGATGCTGAGAAATTAAAGTTGGTTACAGAAGAGCAGAGCAAAATTCAGAAACAGCTTGACCAGGTGTGTAGATTAGATTTATGAGGGAGATCACATTTAAAGCACTTGGATTCAGATATGCAAAGTAATTGATTTTCAAAATTATTCTGCTTTAGGTACGGAAGCAACAGAAAGAGCACACCAATCTCATTGCAGAGTACAGAAGCAAGCAGCAACAGCATCAGCAAAGCTCGGGTCTCCTTAATCCGGGACATTCTGGTCAGACTGGGGGACCTCACATGTTTCCCAAGATGCCTGGACAGATGGTAATTGGCCAACAAGGCCCACAAGTGATGGGCCAACACCCGACCATGATGCCCCAAGGAGGAATGCCTGTTCGTATGCCACAAGGGCAGCCTTTTGTTGGTGGACCACAACCCCAACTTCCTGCAACTCTTGGAAACAGCAGTGTTAGAGGGCCTGGTCCCGCAGGAACCCCAGCAGGGTTTTTCCCACAGGGACCTGGAATGCAAGGTCCAGACGCCCGGCTCCTCCAGGAGAGACAGCTGCAACATCGAATGCAGATGGCAAAGCTTCAGCAACAGCAACAACAAATGATGATGGGCCAGCAACCTATGCCTCACACAGGTAACTCACAAGCCACCTTAATCCCTCAGGCTCAGCCGGGTATGATTGGGAACCCTGTTATGGCCCAGCAACAAGTGAATGCCCAACAGGGAATGCTGTCTAACCAGGCCAGTCAACAGGGCATGATGCAAGTTCCACAAGGAGTGGTTGGAGGTCAGACTGTTGTTTCACTGCCACAGAACCTTGCTGGCCAACCTATTCACCACGCCCAAGCGATGGCAGCTCAGCCTGGGATTATGGGAAACCAGCAAGTTGCACTGTCAGAGCAGCAGAGACCAATGCAGATGTTGAGTCAGCAGGGAATGGTGGGATCTCCAGGTCATCCTGGCATAAGAGGTCCACATAGTAATTTGACGCCACAGCAGCAGAATATTCTGGCCCAGCGCATGCTTGCATCTCAGCAGCAGCAGCAACTACAACTGCAGCAGCAACAGCAACAACTACAGCTACAGCAACAACAAAGCGTTGAAAAGAACATGATTCAGTTTCAGCAACAGCAGCAGTTGGCACAGAAACAACAACCAATGCATGTCAGCAGTCAACCTAGTCAAGAGCAGGGAGGACTTTCCCAACCTTCTACACCACAGATGGGCTCTTCACCCTGTGCAGGAAGTGTAACACCTCAACCGCATGGAGGTACAGATGGTCAGAATCCATGTCCAAAGGAGAGTGGGCTTCTTAGCCCTGAATCAAAAACCCCACCACAGCACAGTGGACCGCCCACTCCCAGTCAGGTTCATCAAGTAGGGTCTGCAAATCAGTTACAACAAAATCAGAAACAAGATCATTTAAATCTTCAGAAACAAACAGGTCTGGTAGGAAATCAACAACAGTCTGTGGTGCTGCAGCAGCATCAACAAGCACCTCTGCTCACTCTCCAGAGGCAAGGTTCTGTCACCGATGACAAACCCAGTACGATGAATATTAAAGAGGAAGGAAAAGCGATTGATGTGTCAGCTCAGCAGCAGCAAAAAGCAGTCCAAAACCCCATGATGCAAACACAAGATTCCAGCATGCAGTTACAGGTCATAGGCCAGCCACATCCAGGGCAGCAACAACCTGCTGTGATTGGTGGTAGTCTACAGCAGCAAGCTCTCATGGCCCAACAAAAACAACAGGCCATGATGGGTGCCATAAGAGCCCAGCAACAAGCCATCACTGCACAGAGGCCCGCCCTTCAACCCGGACAGATACGCACCCCTGTCAACATCCAGGCTATTATAGCTCAGAATCCTCAGCTCCGCAACCTTCCCCCAAACCAGCAGATACAGCACATCCAGGCCATAATCGCCCAGAGGCAACTCCAGCAGGGACAGATGCTGCGGATGTCAATGGGCCAAGGTCAAATAAGGTCTCATATGCCAACAGGACAAGCGTTACAGGCTGGACAGCAGCACCAGTCCAACATGTTGCAGGCTGGCATTAATTCTCAAATGCAGCAGGGGATGATGGTTCCTGGGCAACAGCAGCCACATGCAGGAGAGATGATGCAAAATATTTCAAGAAGTCAGGCACCGGTACCCCCCTCCCCTGTTGAGCATGGCCGTATGGCCATGCCAGCATCACCTTGTCAGCCTCTGGCTAACCCTCCTGGCGACCCTCAGCGGCATACATTCACCCAAAATATGGCAATGCGTCCACCCACCCCCAACCAGAATCAGCAAGCACTAATGGCTGCTGGAGGCCGCATGCAGGGGTCTCCCTCACATGCATATTCTCCAAGAGGTCCCTTTGGCATGAGCCCAGTCCACCCAGCCTCTCCTCATTCATCTCACGCCTCCTCGCCTTCTATGGGGGATGGTAGGGCAGGAAGGGGCAGTCCATACAGTCAAGTCAAGGCCTCTCCGCTCAGATCACCTGGAGCCAAGAGTCCACTTGATTCTCTGGTATTGAAAGTAGAAACTCAGACATCAGGCAACGAAACCTCCCAGACAGCCTCGGGTATTCCCAATGGTCCACAAAAAGGTTTAAATATCAAGCAACAAACGCAGCAGGTCCCAGAAGGCCTCTGTCCGCATGCTCCACATGGTCCTAGTGGAGATGATCCAGGCAGGTTTTCATTACAGAACATTAAACAAGAGCCCAGAGAGGTTCACTGTGACAGTGCAGCTCTGGCTAATTCAAAGGCAGTGAAGAGAGAAGTAACGGGGGAGGCAGTGACCTCGGGAAACAACACTGGTTTCATCAATGAAGGAAATATGTCTGGAGATGCTGGGAATCAGGGCTTAAGATCAGAGACAGGACAGCAGCTTCTGCAGAAACTTCTGAAGACCAAAAACCTTCAGCTGGGTGCTCAGAGGCCTTCAGATGGCATTCACAATGAGATCAACGGTCACATCAATACCAAACTGGCCATGCTGGAGCAAAAACTTCAAGGGACCCCACAAAACATGGAGGTACGTTTGTTCAGAGCATTTCTTTTTTTTCTACTTTAAATTACTTTAATCAAAAATTAACTTTCTCAACCTTTATAGGATCTACAGTCTATAACAAAAAGGGCACCTGTTCAAAAGCCAAAGCGAACTATAAAGGCAGCAGGAGGACCTAATGCACGGAAGAAGAATAAAAAGGAAGAAGTTGGAAAAAGTACAGAGACACTAATAAAACAACTCAAGCAGGTAAAAGATCTCGTAAATACACTTCGGACATTAATATTAGACATTTGAAAGAGGGCTCTTTCATGTTTTCCTGGCTTAAATCAACTTTCCAGGGTCTTTCTCTGCTGCCCCTGATGGAACCTTCAATTACAGCCAGTCTGGATCTGTTTGCCCCTTTCGGCAGCAGTCCAGCCAATGACAAAGCTCAACTGAAGGGATCATTTGGAAATGCAGTGCTGGACAACATCCCAGACTACTATTCTCAGTTACTCACCAAGGTACACGTGGCTGCAATTGCAGCCGTGACAGTTTTTGTCAGAGATGTATTTAAAGAACAGAATTACAAAATGGTCGTGCTTTGCAGAATAATCTCAGCAACCCGCCAACGCCTCCATCCTCCCTGCCACCTACTCCCCCACCTTCAGTACAGCACAAACTGTTGAACGGAGTAACTTCTGCAGAGGAGCTATCCAGTGGTCAGAAAGATAAAAAGCCCACAGAGGAGCCAATGGGTAAATCTGGCACATTCATCTATGTGGTCTTCAAATAAATTGTAATTTTGTTCTAAGGAACGTTTTATACTTACAGAATCTGTTACTGACGAAGTGAAGAGTGTGGACATTCTTGCAGCTCTGCCCACCCCACCACACAACCAGAATGAGGACATCAGGTACAGATGACTCATCCTTTTTTTTTTTTTTTTTTTTAAACTATTCAGACATTATCAATTTTGATTATAATGGTGTCGAATGTCTTTTTAACAGGATGGAGAGTGATGATGAGGATGCCCCAGAGAGTATCATCCCTGCATCATCTCCTGAGAGTAACATAGGAGATGAAGCCAAACGATTCCCTCATCTTCAGGAGCCCAAAGAGGAAGAGGCAGAGAGAGCAATATCCCCCATCATCCCCCTCATACCTCGCAGTGCCATCCCAGGTATGTAACAGCAAAAATGACTCTGGATGTATGGCCTTACATCAACTCATAAACAAGCAGATCAACAAAAAGTAAACGTCCACATTTTCTCTTAGCTTTTCCAGAAAACAGACCACTTGAAGGAAGCGGGAGTAAGGTAGCGTCCACGTCGAACCACTGGCAGAAAGCTAAAAGCAACGAGGTGTCTGTTACTGTAACACTGTCCTCTGCTGCAGCTAAGGTATGAAATGCGACTGTCATTTCACTTCGACCTTCTGTAATCTTCGCAGACGGTAAAATAAATCTCG
>BJFM01002352.1:126735-143042 GCA_016586285.1 Arothron firmamentum | reverse complement strand
CCAGAAACTGAACCATGTGATGCTGGCCATGGCCCAGCTACTGAATATTCAGATGCCAGGTTCTTATGAGCTGAGCTTTCCTTCCCAGAATCCAGACATGGCTGGATTTGACGGTCCCGGGAAAGGTCCCAGCCAGTCAGGTACGCCTGTAGAAAGTTGTTGTTGCTCACTCAAGCCGTGCTGAGCATTTTTATTTAATGTTACTTGCAGCTACAACTCCAAGCATATAAATATACAAAGGGGTTGATTTCACTTTTTAACTGTAGAATTGTAATTATTGTTGTTCTTAAACTATCTGCCTTAGTCTTGATGCAGGCGAATTACATTTGTCAGTTGGTTGAAGTTGACTAACTAGATTGACTAGTTAAATTGGTGCTTTTTCAGAAGCTCTGGGTTTGTCAGAAAGCGCTGCAGTCAGTCAGGAGGAGTGGCTGAGGCAGTTCGATGTGTCTCTACCAGGCTGCACGCTGAAGAAACACGTGGACATCCTGGCTCTCATTAAACAGGTCAGCTTTATTTTGTAATAACATTCCTCTTCATGCATTTATTTTTGAAAGCCGCAGTTCTGATTTGTATGTTATCATCACAGGAATTTTCAGAGAAAGAAGACAAACCAGTTCAGCACTGTTACACAACAAATGTAAGTGATCTGGATGTGCGCCACCTTCCGGATATCCCGGTGGAGGAGTCTCCGCCCTTGTCGCCATCCCCTCCGCTTCCTGCCGGGTCCGCTCCAGTTCCATCCGGTGAAGCTGAACCTGTGAAGAAGTCGGCACCTTCAACCCCGTCTCCCTCCAGTCCCGCCCATGTCCAGATCAAGACTGAGGCTGAAAGCGACGGCGGTGCTGCCGTGGACTCTGCTCAACCTGCAGATGTCAGAGAGTCCGAAGCTCCGGAGACTAACGAGGCTCCTGCAGCTTCCTGTCCAGATCCAGGACCTGCTGCCCATGCAGATGGTCATCTTGCTGCCAAGGAGGAGAACTTGAGTGCTGACCAGGCACAACCTCCAGAAGATCCTTCCAACAACATGGAGTCTTCCCTTAAAACTTTGAAGCACCGCAGGCCCCTGTCCCTCGATGAAGAGGAGGTCCTTCCTAACGTGAAAAAATGGAAGGGGATCCGCTGGAAGCGCCTCCCAATCATCATCTCGATACGAAAGGGTAATTCCAAGAAGGAGACCAGCCGTGAGGTGTCGGAGCTGATGGAGAGCCTGCAGATTACCCTCCGGCCGGAAAAGCTGCCCCGGGATAAACGCAAGTGCTGCTTCTGCCACGAGGAAGGTGATGGAGCCACCGATGGACCTGCGCGGTTGCTAAACATTGACGTTGACCTGTGGGTGCACCTGAACTGTGCCCTGTGGTCCACGGAGGTGTATGAGACTCAGGGGGGAGCCCTCATGAACGTGGAGGTGGCCCTGCGCCGTGGTTTGCGGACTCTTTGTGCTTTTTGTCAGAAAACCGGCGCGACCAACAGCTGCAACCGCCTCCGCTGCCCCAACGTCTACCATTTCGCCTGTGCCATCCGGGCACGCTGCATGTTCTTCAAGGACAAGACCATGCTGTGCACCCAGCACAAGCTGAAGGGCCCCAGCGAAGATGAGCTCAGCGCGTTTGCCGTTTTACGCCGCGTCTACATCGAGCGCGACGAGGTGAAACAGATCGCCAGCATCCTGCAGCGAGGAGACCGGATCCACTTGTTCCGTGTGGGTGGACTCATCTTCCATGCTGTTGGCCAGCTGCTTCCCTCCCAGATGTCCAACTTCCACTCCCCCACCGCCATCTTCCCCGTCGGCTACGAGGCCACGCGCATCTACTGGAGCACCCGGCTGCCCAACAAGCGCTGTCGCTACCGCTGCCGCATCAGTGAGGACGACGGGCGACCCTTGTTCGAGGTGCGGGTTTTGGAGCACGGCCTGGAGGATCTGCAGTTCTCTGACGGTACTCCAGAAGGTAAGATGCTACTTGCTGATTTTCAGTCAAACCTCAGTGTTGTTTTTGACTTTTTAAACCTATCTCTGTCACTGTTCTGATTCGCAGGTATCTGGAATCAGGTGGTCCAGAAGGTGGCCCAGCTCCGTGAAGATTCCTCGATGCTGAAGCTGTTTACCGAACATGTGAAGGGAGAAGACATGTACGGCCTGACAATTCATGCAGTCATGAGGATCACTGAGTCGGTAAGAAGATGTAGACCTTTCTCTCATTCTGCTTTAAGATAGAAGGTGATGTGGCAGCAGTAGGACCGTCCACTTGTTGACCAAACTTGATCTGTTCTCGTCTTTAGTTGCCTGGAGTGGAGAACTGCCAGAACTACCAGTTCAGATATGGCCGCCATCCTCTGATGGAGCTCCCTCTGATGATAAATCCCACTGGCTGCGCTCGCTCGGAGCCCAAGGTCTCCACACAGTGCAAACGGTAAAGAAACGTACTTCAGATAAAAACCTAGCCTCCGAAAGTAGCAGGAAGAAGGAATATTTGTGGATTTACCATTTTGTTCAGGGACTCAAACACAGGTCTTTTCCCTTTAAAGGCCCCACACTCTGAACAGCACCAGCGTGTCGAAGGCCTACCAGAGCACCTTCACCGGAGAGCTCAACACGCCCTACAGCAAGCAGTTTGTCCACTCCAAGTCGTCCCAGTATCGACGCTTGAAGACCGAGTGGAAGAACAACGTGTACCTGGCCCGATCCCGCATCCAAGGCCTGGGTCTGTATGCTGCCAAGGACCTAGAGAAGCACACCATGGTCATCGAGTACATCGGCACCGTCATACGCAACGAGGTGGCCAATCGCCGCGAGAAGATCTACGAGTCGCAGGTACCCAATCTGTGGTCTGTAATGCAAAGGACACAGACTAATTAGACTGTAAAGGATGCAAAATTGGAAGATTTTAGGTAAACAGCAGCATATCCTACAGGCAGATGACAGTGAGGCTTAGTAGCTCTTTGACTGTGCGCTGACTCCCTCTCCTGGATCCTCTAGAACCGAGGGATCTACATGTTCCGCATCAACAACGAGCAGGTGATTGACGCAACGCTGACCGGTGGACCAGCTCGGTGAGTGGCGCCTTACTCTGATCCCTGCACAGTCCCAGCGCCTTCTTAATCTCCCGCTTTCGCTCTTTCCAGCTACGTGAACCACTCGTGCGCTCCCAACTGCGTCGCCGAAGTCGTAACGTTCGACAAGGAAGACAAGATCATCATCATTTCCAGCCGCAGGATCCCAAAGGGAGAAGAGGTACGGTGTTCCTGACAGCACGCCGCTGTCTCTGGTGCTCCCGCGGCTTTTTTTTTTCCTGTCTTAACATGTTTTCAACTGCATGTCGAAGGAAGCAGCCAGGTAACAGAGTTCTTTCCTTGCAGTTGACCTATGACTACCAGTTTGATTTCGAGGACGATCAGCACAAGATCCCCTGCCACTGCGGTGCCTGGAATTGCCGAAAGTGGATGAACTAACCAGAGGAAAGTTGTCCTCTTACTGGTGCCAGCACACCTGCACCAAAGCCTTTGACTCCCTTATAGCCAGTGCATAAGCTGTTCTGAAAGATTTTGGAGGAAGGCCAGGCCTCCGTCACTGAAAGACTGAAGTGCTGACACCTGTAGCCAAAGTTTCGAAGAGCATTAATCAATAACAGCAAACGACCTCCGCCAAGAGCAGATTGATGGCGGAACTTGCACCGGATCTCCTTTCCTCTCCTTGACTGTTCTCTGTGAGCTTACAGCGGCTGGAAAACAATCCTCCTCCTCAACACCTCTACCAAATGATTCTGACCCTCTGATATCAGAACTGCAGAGCTCATCCAGAGCTTTGATGAAAAAGCCATTTTAAAAACACTGAGAAAGAACTAACGATGCGTTTTTATGTTCCAAGTTGGACCTATTTTTTTTTTTTAGACTACACCTCCCCCCTCTTTGCCTCTCAGAAAAAAGGCCCTTTTCCCATCAAACCATCAATGAAAACAACATGGATATTTGGCTAGCTAGACAATCTTTATGCGGCTCTGCGTGAGAACCGCATACGACTGACGGTTTATCGAAAAAATTAATATAAAAAGTCAGATGCTATAGATCTGCGGCTCCAGAGGGTGTTGGGACTTGTCTGGAGTCTTAAGGTGGGATAGCTGGACCCAGTCTACCTCATTGATTCTGCGGGAAGTGACTGCTTTGTATAAAATACTTAACTGCTACTGTGGAACTGGCGGGGGCGGGGGGGTGTTTTTATGGGTTTAGCCTTCTCGGATGAGCAGGGAATCTTAAGCAGCAGGTTTGCTCTATCTACTCTATGCTGATGATGATTTACAATAATGAGCCAACGTAATTATTATTCATGTTTATACAGAGGAAATATATGACAGTTTTGATAAGATATTGCATTAAAGTCACAATCAGAAGCTCAGCAGGTGCCCCATTTCTCACCAAATCATCCTGGATGTTGATGTAGCTTTTTTTTTTCTCTTTTCTTTATTTAAAGGTATTAGCTGTGAAAGCACAATAACATCTTTGTTGTTTTTAAGATTAAAGATCGGAAAGGTGTGAGTGGGTGGCTCTGGGATTACAGAAGAACCAGTACACACATGCTTGCTGCTTCCCACCTGAAAGTTCCGCTGTAGCTCCAGTGGACGCACGACTACTGCCCCCCCCCCCCGAACCCCTCGACCTTTCCACGAGACAGCCTCGTACTCTCCGAATCGCGCCTCTTCCTCTCTCGTATTAAGCGGACTGTTGATAAACTCTACTGTAGTAAGTCTTTCTCTGCCCAGGTCCGGCCCGCAGTGTCCCCCCCGCCCCCCGTGCTTTCTCCAGTGCTGGTACTGTCCCCTCGAGGCTGAGCCGCCGGCAGGGAAAGACTTACTGGATAAAAGGGCATTTGTTTTCATTTTTCAATAAGGGAGCTTTACTAAAAAAAACAAAAAAAACAAAAAAAAAACAAAAAAACCTCCACCTTCTATTGCTACTTTTATTCCTTTCCTCCCCTTAGCCTAAGACCTCATGTGATTTTAAAAATGCAAAGTTGTATAATCTGTATATATACGGTATATGCATTAGGGGAACAGCAACTCTTTATCCAGCCCCTTTGTAATCAACAAAGTCAAAAAAGTGTAGAGAAATAAAACCTGAAAAAAAATCAACCACTGGATATCATTTAACAAAGAGAAATCTGTATATAAATATAAATATATGTAAAATGGCAAACTAATATCTTTATGTATATGAACCAGAGTGTTGCATTTTCCTGTTTTTTCTATTAGTGTTTTTTGCTAAAAGCTCTCAGAGACGAGTTTGTTAAAATGGATTATGAGAAAATATCCGGACTTGTGATTCAAATTTCTATCCGTGTGGAGGGCCGAGGATTTGACATGAAATCACTTATTGCGTAAAGCAGTATAACGGTGCATAGCATTTGTATTTATGTAATATTGTTCACATTTATTTTCATCCTTTATTTTTATTTTTTTTTAATTTATGCTACTGCTTGTCGATTACCAAAACCTGTCTCCCTTGATCGGTCACAATTGGATCCATTTACTCTTGAATGGGAAATCTTGAATTCTCTAGAATATTGTTAGTGTTTTGCTTTTTCTACCTTCCGTCTAGAAGTGAATGTGTTGGTAAACCTTGTGAAATGGTTACTTGGCCTAATGTATGTTATGATGTAATACTCAAAAGTTAATCCTATACGTAACCTGGTGATGAATTGCACTCTAGTATGACGGAGAACTTCTCTCAAAGTAGATGTTGATCAAGTATCCGCAGCAACGATATCGTTTTTACTGTTTCTATTTCAAGGGAAGACACAATGCCGCTCACTGGATCTTTTTTTTTTTTAGGCTTAAGAGTTTTGAAGTTCTCAGAATCTTAATTTAAATTCTCTGCATATCTTCTAATTTAATAAAGTTTGCTCAAATCGAAGGGTTTTTTTAACCTCAACTTTTTCAAAAAAAGAAAAAACTGATGTTGCATCTGTACAGCAGAGATACTTTTAGGGAATATGAATAAATGATCATTTTTATTGTATGTGGCATGTTTTGTATGGATATTATTTTCAATTGTACATATTTTTTTCAGGACGTCAGAGGTTGCATCTCTTTATATACAGCTTTGCTGCTCCCCCTTCCCCCACCATCCTATTTCTTTGTCTGCTTTCGTTTCTTGTAAAGGTAAATAAAAATGCATTTTAAATATGTGCATGTTCCTTTTTTCTTAAATATCAAATGTGTCCCAAACTGTGGCGAATGTATGGATCCGGTCTGCAGCAGCAGCAGCAGGGGGGCCCACCCATACCAGCCTGCTCCCGCTCAAGGTTGCTCCCTCTTAAAGGGCCAGTGGGGCCCCAAAGCTTTTCCAGACATTCAGGAGTCCTCAATGAGCCCGCAGACAACAGCAGAGGTAAGAAAAAAAGGAATTTATTGTATATCAGCTATTTACACGTATGAACTACTTCTGAGAAGATTTGCACATGATTTGAAGACTTGACATTATTACTCATTCTGATGGCCATATCCCCATGGCAACGAACCAAACATGGACAGGAGTCTTTTACACGATTTGGGTGCGACCAGGAGCCGCTTTAGTTCGCGCTTCTGTCGTCTGTCTGCTCAATTTCTCCCCGTAGCAGCAACATTTTCTGGGGCGCGCAGCCGAAACAGCAAGCGTGAAAGTAATAAAAATAATAATAAAAAAGAAAAACAGAACGCTGCGTTCATCTGCCTCAGCGCAGAGGAGCCAGTGTCGGGACCAGCATGCAGAACGGTGCCCGCACGGATTCCGGAGGGGCTGGCAGAACTCCGTGTGGGCTTTAACAGTGCGGAGCCTCGACGTGACAGGTGCGCGCTTTGAAGCCAGGCTGCAAACAACAAAGAAGAGCCCCAAACCACGCAGCTCCAGTTTAACAGCGCGTCAGGCCCCGAAGGTTAAGACTACTTTTCACATTTAACCGCACGTTTCCGTGCGCGTCCGATGAGAAGTCAAGCTAAATATTCCAGTGTCGTCGAGAACGACGCGTCAGCGAGCAGAGCCAACGGCGAGAAGGATGGAGACGCTCTGGGATCAGTAGTACCGCCGAACGGCCCGAAAGAAAAGAATGAACAACCCAATTCCAGCAGATGGCAGTCCTGGCTTAGACAGCAACCACGCAGACAGATTCCTGAAAGTACCGTTTGAGCAACGATCGCAGCTCCAAATGTCGCTCCAGCGCTTGTGGCATAAATGAAAAGACGTTTCTATATAAAACTCACATGTACCCACCATCAGTAGTGTCTAAATAAAGTCAAACAGAAAAAAACAAAACAACCAAAACCCCCCCACCCACCACAACAGCTTTACAAAAAACAAAAATACATTTAAAAAGGCTTTTTAAAATCGCCATTTCATGATTTGCGCATCATCCGCCACCAGCGGGTTTATGGCTACATCCATATCTGCCCTCAGCATCTGATTAAAGGACCGTGACAGACCCTGAGAGGGGGCCAGGGCCTGAACGCAACCACCTCCAATTTAAAGGTAGGACTCTTTTTTTGCCACGTTTCATCTCACAGTGTTCATCAATACGAAATTTAAAAAATAGATATTTATATATAGCATCAAATAAATAAGAACCATCCCAGAATAGAAGGATCCCTGCCACATGTCAGACCACCACCAGGACTGGACCACATCCACGATGTGCAACCTGCTGGTAAAGAAGCTACAGTTGTTTATGTTTGCGGTGGGATTGAAGGAGGAATTCTGAGTGTTCATGCTCGCCCACCACGACGCTCCCAGTGGCAGAGGCCGCGGTGGCGCCTCAGAAACATGCACGTAGTCCAGACAAGCTTTCACACGCTCGGCCAGAAAATGGCCCTACAGCCTCTCTCTCTCTCTCTCTCACACACGCACACACACGAAAACACATGCGGTCAACAGCAACCCAGCTGATGATGAGTTAAAACCTACAACTTCCTTAAAAATCTACTGGACGGGTGTGTCCACCAGGGGGCAGAATTTCGAGATGATCATAAATGATCCAAAAAGGGGGATTAAAGTCCCGTCCCTGTACATCTGTAGTTAAATCCTGCCATGGGAAAAGGTACAGAAGAGTGCATGTATGGTGATATCAACAGTGGTAGTTCTGTAGTGATGTGGCCCGTGGAGAGAGGGTTGATGGGGAAAGGAGGGGGACACACGAAGGACGACGGGATTCTCAGTAGTTTTGGCTAAAAAGGTGAGGTAGGCCTCGTCACAACTTGGACTGTGGCTTTAAAACTGGCAGGGTTTTCATCCGCAGTCTGTCTTTAGTGTTTCTTTCCTCTGGAGGGTGGTCTGGGCGCGCCTCAAATCTTGACGTCCTCCTCCACGCTGAGCTGAGACAGGGTCTTTTTGATGCGCAGGGCCGTCAGTCTGGCCGCGCCGTTGGCGTACCAGCACTCCCTCATGATCTTCCCCATGACGCGCAGGGCCTGTGCGCACACCAGGAGCAACAATCAGGGCTGACGCACAAACACACGCACGGAGGAACTGTTCAGTGATGAAGATACCTCATAGCTCTGCCACCAGTTGGGCACGTTGGGCCTGAGTTTCTGGTCACACACCACTCTCCTCATTTCCTCTATGGAGGGGTCAGAGGGCACGAGGTCGTAGTATGGCAGCTGGTACTCCTCGTGGATGCCTGCAGGGAACATGGGGGGGGACAGCGCTCAGTCTGGGCTTGCTGAGCACAACCGCTGCCCTCGGCGGCCGTGTGTGGGTTTACCTCCCGTGTTGCAGCGGCGTGCGATCTCCCAGTAGACCAGGCCCAGCGCGTAAATGTCCGCACACTTGAAAGAATCAAAGTGCTTCATGTTGATGGTCTCATCCAGAACCTCCGGAGCCATATACCTGTGACAGCACAGCAGTGAGCCCAGCTCTCCCCACCCGGGGCCGCGGACCTTCAGGAGTCAGCGCTTACCTCTTGGTGCCCACGCGCTGGTTTGGAGCGATGTCGATGGTGTCCGTGATGGATTCGTGGCGGACCGCCAGGCCCAGGTCAGCTATGGCGCACATACCGTTCTTCTTCACCAGGATGTTCTTGGACTTGAGGTCGCGGTGAGCAATGCCAGGTTTACCTGCAGAGAACATCGCCTCTGAGCAAACACGCGCTTGCTGGACTGAAACCCCGGCGGTGTGAGGGCGGCGTCTGCTCACCCTGAGTGCCCAGGATCTCCATGTGCAGGTGCGCCAGGCCGCTGGCGGCCGACAGCGCCAGCTTGATCATGCCCTCGATGGTGACGGAGTAGCGGTTCAGGTAGTCGAACAGGGAGCCGTGCTCGTGGTAGTCAGACACCAGCCACAGCTGAGTCCAGGTGCCGTTGTCTGGGGCAGAGGGGAGGTGCACCAGGGTGAAGGTTAGAGAACCAGTCGGCTACGCCCAGCTCAGCACCATCAGGCAGGGAGCTGCGCTTTCAACGACACCTTCTGGGTGAAACCCTCCCTCACCTTTATTGTCTGCCGCAATGAATCCCAGGATGTTTTCGTGCCGCAGCATGATGGTCTGGTAGATCTCCGCCTCTCTGAACCAGGAGCGCTCCTCTCTGGACGAGAAGATCTTCACGGCCACGTCTCCGCCCCTCCACTTCCCCCTCCAGACTTCGCCGAAGCGTCCTTTTCCTATGATCTCCTGCAGGACGATGGTCCTGGCCACCGTCCGCTGCACAAACAGGGGCAAACCTGCAGGAACGACAAACAAACATCACATCCAAAACTCACACCTCAAGATGGCTGCTGGTGAGGAGAGTCAGCCGTCGCAGCTCCGACAATCCATTAAATATTTCCTGAAGAAGTCGCCATCCAACAGTTTTGGTGTAACACTTACACGTATTGTAAAGTGCTGCTCTAATTTTTGGAAGCATTTTTGAAAATATTGGCGCTACAAGCCCCCTTTTGAGCACGTGGTGGTGAACCAACAAAAGGACACCTGGGAAAATAGCCACACAAAGTGTTTTAGGAAAAGATTCACGTTGGCAAAGACGTTTGCGGAAGATTCGGAGGACATTAAGAAGTCGCTGAATTACAGGTCAGACCAACTGAGCAACGATGGTACAAAAACAAGACTTAGTGTCTCTGGCTGATGAAGTGCGACCACTAATGACTGTAATCCAGGAAAAGGACAAAAAAATGAAGAGCTTGAGAGAAGAGTGGATGAACTGGAACAATACAAAAGGATGGATGACTTGGTTGGATCAGGACTTGTGACAGCCCACCGCTCCTATGCCAGCATACAGCTGGGGAAGAGGAGGGGGAAGACGCTCCCTCAGGGGAATTACACCCGCTTGAACAACAACATCAAGTTTTTCAACAGCAAAGACATCCCCCTAGAGGATAAAGACGTCCTGGCACGCTACACGATCCCTCAAAAGCAAAATACACCCAAGATCATCATCAGATTTGCCAACAGGAAACATAAAATGGACCTGTTAAAGCTAACAAAAAAAGGCACTGCAGTAAATGAGCACCTGACAAAAAGAAACGCTGAGATTGCACGAGAATACTGGAGAAAGAGAAGCGGATTCAAGATATATGGACGAGGAACTGTAACGTAGTGATCAAAGTTAATGGATGTCCAGAGCAAGCAAAAATAATGACTAAGGGAAATCAAAGATCTGGATCGATACAAATAACAGACAAAGAGGTGAAGATCATGTCTTTTTTTATTTGCTATGGTGGACTGTTTTTTCTTTTCTTTTTGTTTATGATGGAAACTCAAAAATAGGGGAAGGAACTAAAAAGCCAGATTGGAGACATATTTTGAGGGCCTCGAGAGATATACATGAAGAATGTGAGAAATGCTTTTTTCTTTATTTTCTGATGTGATCAGTGTGACAGACGTGGGAAATAATGCTTGAGCATGACAATGTGTCAACACACAAAGTTGAAATCTCTCTCAAGATCACAAGTTTTAGGAGCTAGAAAATGGAATTGATCCAGACATCCATTTTTATCAGAATGTAAGTATGACTTGTGAATATTATTTAGTTTATTATTATTTAATTTTGCTCAAGTTAAAGACTCTTAACTAGTTTCAAGAAAAGTTTACTGCTGTAGTAACTTCAGAGACATGGCTGAGTAGTGATAAAGAGTTGGAGGATGGATTAGAGGGATATGAAACATTTTGGCAAAACAGAGTGAACAGAAGGGGAGGAGTGTTGCTATATTTGTAGCTTTGGGTTTCAAATGCAAAGTTATCAAAAATATGTCAGCTGTAACTGATAATCTGATGGAATGTTTGACTATTGAGATCCAGATGAAAAGAGCCAAAAACATATTCATGAGCTGCATTTATCGCACACCAGCATCCTGCATTGATCATTTTAACACAAGTATTTCAGAAATACTTCAGAAACATAAAGGTGACTTTTGTTTGCGGTGACTTTTTATTGATTTACTAAAGTCAAATGATCATAAGACAACCGCTGAATTTATTGATGATATGTTTAGTTTTGGTTTCTGTCTGTTGATCTTAAAGCCCAGCAGGATGACTAAGGATAGTGCTGCTTTGATTGATAATATTTTGCTAAATATAAATGATGGGAAGATAAATAGTGGACTGTTAGTGACAGATCTAAGTGATCATTTGCCTGTTTTTGCAGCTTTGGAAGGGAAAAATAAGCTTAAATTCTGAGAGAAAATTCAGACTCATTATTCAGGTAGAGTGAAAACACCACAAGCAATTGGAGCTTTTAAAATGGGATTGGTAAATCAGGACTGGCAGGAAGTTTATGTGGAGGACACCAATGATGCCTACAATGCATGCTTGAATACGTTTCTGATACTTTATAGATATCGTCCATTAAATAAGTTTACACAAAATTCTAAGAAGAGGAGAAAACCTTGGTTAACACAGGGAGTGGAGAAGGCTTGCAAAAAGAAAAATAAGCTATAGTCAGAATTTTTAAAGAATTGAACAAAGGAAAAGGAGGAGAATTACAAAAAAATATAGGAACAAACTGACATCTATTATGCGACGTCAAAAGAGGATGTATTATGAACAATTGCTCCGAAAATACAAAAAGAATATTAAGGCTACCTGGAAGGTATTGAATAAGGTGATCAAAAATCGCAATGAGAGGGGTTTTCCAACAAACATCGTAAAAGGTGGTAATTCAGTGATTGAGGACATTGAGAGCATGGCTAACCAATTCAACGACTACTTCAACGACTATTCAACTTAGCAAAAGAGTTTCCAGCTAAGCAAACTGTGTCAAATTACACACCAGTTTCTTTACTGCCTCAATTTTCTAAAATGCTCAAAAAACTGTTTATATAGAGATTAGATTCTTTTATTGAGAAAGATGATTTATTAAGTGACCATCAGCATGGGTTTAGGAGCAGTCGTTTGACATCATTAGCAGTGATGGAATTTGTAGAAAACATTGCAACAGCTGTAGCTAATCAGCAGTTTGGAGCTGGTGTGTTTATTGATTTGCGTAAAGCATTTGACACGATTGATCATTCTTTACTTCTTTAGAAATATATGCATTAATGTGAGCATTAATGATATTAAATCTCAACATTTAAATCTCAAACATTTAACCTGTGGAGTGCCACAAGGATCAGTGGTGGGACCAAGGTTATTTATACTCTACATAAATGATATCTGCACAGTAAGGGATACATTGATGTTATGTTATGTTATGTTTGCAGGTGATACCACTTTATTCTGTTCTGTGATGAACATAAAGGAGCTGTTAAAAACTGTAGAAACAGAATTGCTGAAGTTAAAAAAATGGTTTGCTTTAAATAAGCTATCGTTAAATGAAAGTAAAACCAAATTTAAGTTATTTGGTGGTAAAAAGACTAAAACTGAGGGGAAATGATTTTAAACAATGTTGAAATTGAAAGAGTAGATGAAATGAAGTTTTTAGGAGTAATAAATGATAAAATTTGTTGGGAGGCTCACATTAAACTTGTAAAACACACATTATCTAATCTATCAAGAAATTTACTGAATAAGTGCTGCTTTCATTTGCTTTACTTTTCAATTGTGAAGCCTTATATGACATACTGTGCTGAAATGTGGGGTAAAGCATATAAAATGACCCTAGATCCAATTTAAATTTAGGCAGGGGGATTTTAACTTAAGGGGGATGCTAATGCTTGAAACTCATATAGAACTAATCTCAAGTACAGATGTTTGTCAGTTTTTGGTGTAAAATTATGAAATGGACTAAACGATGAAATAAAGGTGTCTATGTCGATGTTAGTTTTCAAGAAGACTTTAAAATTTAACATTATCAGAGGTTACCATGAGATTTGATTGAATTAAAATTTTTTTCTGGTTTAAACGAGTTTTTGCAACAATGTATTAGTACCGATGATTTATTGTGAATTATTTTGGTTATAGGACGGGCTAAAATGAGCCTTGGGGCTTTTGCCTATTCCTTTTTTGGTTGTTGTTTAATAGAGTCTTTTGTAAAAGCATGATTTTACTTTTCTTTAAAAAAAAAAAACCCAAATAAAAGCATTCAATCATGCATTCATTCAAAAAATTGGCCTGTGTGGAATTCTGCTTGTGTGGACACAAGGTCTTTAGGAGGTCACAGCAGACGGGAGTCTGCCAGCTTTTATTTTTGGGTTTAGAGCATCCAAGCACTGACCAGAGCCTGATCCAGAGGTGGACATGTCATAGATGAGGTCCTGCAGTGTCTTGTCTTTGGGCAAGTAAATGTGGTCACAGGAGGGGTCCTCCACCTCCAGCCTTTGCCTGTGGCTGTAGGCTCTCTGGTGATACTGGAAGAGGAACACGCCAACCATCAGCAGCACACAGAGGAGGAACACCGGCCCGGCGATGACCGCCACCAGCTCCACAGGTCCCCAGGAGCTCCCAGCCAACTCCTCTTCCTTAGTTGGGACTAGAGCAAAAGCAAGAGGGAGATACTGATGTAAATGTGAGGAGCTGGAAGTGTAACAGCTCTGGGGTGTCTGATGAACGAGCCTCACCAGGAACTTTCAGGTCGATGCTGTTGCAGTAATCCTCATAGCAGCAGTGTGTGTTCAGCAGACCCTCAGCACTCAGGCAATAGAACGGCTGTCCGGGGGGAACCAGGCTGTCCCGGTTGATGCAGATGCGTAGGTGTTGCTCCTTGCCTGCCACGTAATACGTGGACGTCATACAGGCGCCATCCGTCTCACACTCATAACCTTTTGTCTCGCAGGTTGTGCAGTTACACCGCAGGGCTGTGGGTGAAACAGAAAGCAGGGTAATTCATCAAACCTTTGACAAAAATGCTCGTTTTGTCCAGAAGGGGGCGGCCTAGCCACACGGCTGCGCCACGGTCTAAAGCGTGTACAGTTCTGTTGGGTTGTGTGTGTGTGTGTGTGTGTGTAGGAGCAACCAGACAGCCCCAGTGGCCCTGAAAGCAGATCCGTCGCTGCAGATGAACCCAAACACACAGGCTGGGATGAACCGGCCCAGTGGGAGATATAAAATGAAACCCAACAAGAGGAGAAAGCTTAAGCCATCTCCCCACTGCAGCATTGTGCTGGGCTCTTCTCCCTCATCCTGCCAGAGAGCTGTCACACTTGAAGCTAATGAGAAGGGCTTTCTTCTCCTTTTGTGTGTAACGAAAGGCAGCTCGCTCCTCCAGCACACAGGGACTTGTTAAAACTGACACAATAAAGCTCCCGCTGCTGCTGTAGTAAAACCACGTTGGTCATTCAACGCGCCAGAAATGAGGTCAGCGCTACAAAATCTGCACTAATGGTTCGTGCCGAAAAGAAAAGGAGAGGCTTGCCGGGAACCCGAGCGTGCGAGGAGCTGCAAACTGATTAGATTTTTTTTTTTTTTTTTTTGTGGGGGGGGATGTGATTTTGAATCACACGTGCTTCTCATTTTGAAAAAGTGGGAACAAAAACTGGTTCTAAAGAATCCTGCAAACAATATTGACATGGAAGCATAAAAGGGAGAAGTGGCTAATCAACAAAATAGAAAATGCTAGGTAGGTTTGAGGAAGGTGGGATGTGAAGAGCTAAAGAAGCTGCTATGCCATGTTTGGAGCACAAATGCATCTGATCGAGAGAGGGAGAATTTACCAGCGGTAAGCTTCAACTAATCTGTCTTTTAATGGAACAGGGAGTTCGGTGATCCTCACTAAACCACCCCGCCAGATTGTACAAATAGTTTAGCCCACAGGTTTGGGGCCTTCTGGTATGGCTCCCTTTAAAAATAAAAGGTCAAAAATTACACATCCAGCGAATACACCATTTCCATTGCAACATCCACGTGACCACCGCTGCAAACACTGGTGCAACAGGAATGCTTCTGCTCTGCATTCTGGGGGGGTTGATGATCAATGTGAGGGCTTTTTCCACGTGCGTCACGACATGTGGCGGTTGGTTGACGGTAGTCGATGGCCTGATACTGGAAATGAGGAAGACTTTTGATGAGACTGGTCATCTGTTCAGAATGTGCCTGTGTTCCGCTCCAGGAGGTGAGTGGGAAAGTGGCAGGAAATTTTGTCAGACTGTGTCCAAATTCTGTAGAGTTTGCATGCTAATGGAATTTCCTGCTGATTACAGGCATTTTAGACTGGGTGGACCCGTTTAAGAGTAAAAAAGAATCAGCCCTGGGTCACATCATCTTATCTGCAACATTAAGAGAGAAAAACAGGATAAAAAACAGCCGACATCCCATCCTAACAGCTGGATGGAGCTTCTCCGGATCTTTACGGCCTCACAAAAAATATATTCATATATATATATAAAAAATAATATACAGGCCTGAGAGACTAGCTCTCAGCTTTGAATCTCACTCAAAACACAACCACTCCTGCTTATTTTTCCCTCATTAAAGATCTGAGGGCTGTAAACCAGCTCTTACGACACTCTTTCCACTAACGTATGCAATAAATTATCAACCACAATCTGACATGAACGGGCGTGTCGTCAGAGAGCCCGTGTGTGGTAATACGGATGGCCCTCGGGCGTAGAGACAAGCTGAGGAGAAGAAAGCAAACATGGGTGAAAACACACACACTCTCCTGTTGAACAGGCTGGGGTTGTCTGTGGTGGTGTGCCGAGAGCCCAGGCCGCGACCCCGTGGCTGGCATGCACTGCCCAAAATGCAACATTTGCACGGTGCTGTGTACATCTCACGTGACTGTGAGCAACGACGTGAAGCTGGAGCGCGCACGGCTCTGTGTAGAGGCCGTGCGGGTTTAAGGTGAACTCTGCTATGGAACCACATAATTGGCGGTTTTTACACTGGGCCTTTGTGTGGAGATTAAGACGACATAAGGAGGGATCGGAGCAGCCCTGCACAAACAAAGCACAGGGCAATGTGCTGGTAGTCGGGGGGGGGGGGG
>BJFM01002352.1:63796-83491 GCA_016586285.1 Arothron firmamentum | reverse complement strand
CACACACACACACACACACACACACACACACACACACACACACACACACACACACACACACACACAGCCATAAATGTAAATGAATCAGGGGCTCCAACTCGGATCAATGGACGCTGTTCTAGCAGCAGCTTCTGTGATCCATGAGTCAGGCTCCACGTAAAGACATGCCCGGAGGGGAAAACCGGAAATAATCTGCAGGAGAGATGACAAATTATGACAAAGGGGGTATTGGGGGAGCGAGGTGTTCGGAGGGATTCACCTGAGCAGCCGTGTGACTCACCAGTGCCGGGTATGAACAGGATTAGGAGGAGGAGGATGAATAATGTGCTTCACCTCCTGAGACTAAGTCGATGTCTGAGGATTGGATTCCTAAATTCAGTCTCAACAACACATTCGGATCCATTAAGGGATACATCAGGACGATGAGGTCTGCACCCCCCCCACCCCCCGTCAGGATGTGATGACAAATATGAAGGCAGATCGATGTGTTCATCAAATTGCTCTCTGGTGTTTCATTCTCTGTTTTCTTGTATCACAGATGAAAAGGAGTGATCATCGGAGATTTGCAGCTTTGGCAATAATGTTGTCAAATTCCAGCGACTCCGCTTTTGCGTTGTGGTTGTGAGTGTTGCCAAGATCCTTGAGTTATGCTTTGAGTCGGACCCTTTATCCTGTTTAATTCATTTCTGAAACCAAAGCCATAAAATTAACACCTTCATTTGAGTAAATCCCCTTGTTATTGCTTCAAATCTGTTGATTTGTAACATTTATGTGTTCAGAATCCCCAAGGAAACGTTACCAAGCCTGAACAGTAGATTCCTGTTGAGCCTGAAAGACTCAAGTCTTAAACATTTACTTGATTTTGTGGAAATAAAGTCTTCTGGAAGGCTGCTGTTGGGCAAATGTGGTGGTTCTGAAGGTGCTAGACTTTATCTTTTCATAAAACTCCTGTCATTTTGTTATTGGCTTCTGAGCAAAAAGTCTAACTTGCATCAGAGGTAGTGGACGGGGGATTTTTTTTCATCCTGTGGGCTTTTCCACAGCACATCTGGAAGTGATCAGTGAGCCATGGAGACCTGTCAGCCTGGCTGAAGCAGTCCTAACGGGGCAAGACAAGCTGTGGAGCTGAGGTTCTAACCGGAGCCTCCACGTCTCTCTCTGGGAGACCTCCGCTCGCATCCAGAATGTCGATATTGCTTTATCTCTTTATTATTTTCCTCCCTTTCAAACACAGGAGAATTTGCAGTTTCTCCTGAAGAGACAGATCAGTTTATCATAACGATGGCAAGTGAACAAGTAAAGGAAAGCGAGAACATTCTGTGCTTTTTTCCATTTGCTTATATGCCTGTCCATCCTGTCTATTTATTTCCCCATCACGCAGCAACTGGTTGGATGGGTCTGAAGGATAAGGCCTGTTTGAATGTGTGTGTGTGTGTGTGTGTGTGTGTGTGTGTGTGTGTGTGTGTGTGTGTGTGTTTAAGGTGGAGGGGCTCTGCTTGGCTGGAACAATTACAAAAACACATGGTTGTAAGGATGGACAACTGTGGCTTCGTGTTTGCTTAGCCGCCGGGAAATTGAATGACCTTCAAAGAAAAAAGGTTGAACAACCATGCTAAAAATATCCAGAGATGAGAAGGGGTCGCGTTAGGACCCCGAAACAGGTTACTTGGGTCAGAGAGAAGCACTCGTTTTCTCCTTTGCTTGCGTTGCTGAGGTTTGCGTACTGGATCTATATTTGCACCAGGGACCGCAAAGGAAACCATATCAATTCCAGGAAAAAGCACGTGCGAGAGGCCATACGTTTAACGCATGAGCACAATCGATTAGATCAGCGTAACCTTGTGTCCTGTCCGCGTTTCTATTTGCAGACAGCTGGAACGAGCGTGGGAGATGAACGCAGCCGAGGCTTTCGGCTCAGCGCGCCACACTGACGTTTGAGTTAAGAGGTGCCGTGTAATTTGACACCCTTTTAGCTCCGGGGCCCTCTTCCAGGTAATAGCGGACTGAGATGCAGGCGCAGAGCTGACGCGGACTCGCACCCGTGGAGGTGATCAGGGCCCAACTCCACTGTGGGAGCACTAACAAGCAACAGCAGCGATCTGTCGGATGAAAATCACGTGCAGCCACAGGCCGTTTTTGAATCTTCAGGTGGCAAGACGTGAAAATGTTTTTATTAGTCCCCATAAATCAGAAATATGATGTCGTTGCCAGCGGGATGAAGCAGTCACGTTCGTCTTCTCCTCTGGAGCCATTGCTCCATCAGGAACCTCGGCAGCGTTCATCATCTCTTACATCTGCAGAGCCTTTAACTCTTTATCTCTTAATGTCTCTCTCTCCATTTAACCCTGGCTGATGTACTCGGCTCGGATCATTAACGGCGACTATCTGAATCCGAATCTTCTTATCGCGCCGTCTTTGTTCGCCGTGTCTCCCTGCTCTCGATGGTTACGCTGGCAACCAGAGTCATTATCATCTCTCTTGCAGTTTTCAATCCCTCCTTTAATCATAGCATGTTTTTTTTTTTCCAGTATTCATCCACAACACCAAGCCTCTGCTGTAAAAAGCATCTTTGTCTGTCTGTGTGTGTTCAGGACGCTCAGATGACCACTGTTCTGCCTGACGACAGCGGCTCTGTCTTGATAGATGACACTTCCAGCCAATGGTCGTCCACGGCTGACTCTGAGGAGGAGAGAAGAAGTGCCTTAGAGAAAAGCATGTATGCGTTTGGCCTATTAGACCCTAATGGATACCGCGTCATGACAACCTACTAGCTCCTAACTCCAGAGGCAAACATGCAACTAACATGACAAGATGACTAAAATAAGAGCCCATCATGTTTGTTTAATGAAATGGAATGTTTCCATGTGTGCCGACTGCAAAATAAACCTGAAGCCTGCCTCTAAAGCTAATCCTTTCCCATCTTGTATCATTACAGGTATGTACTGAAGGAGCTTATTGAGACTGAGAAGCACTATGTGACAGACCTGGGGCTTATCGTGGAGGTAAACCTCACAGTCTGCCAGCTAAGAAACATAAACACAATCCGCTCTGACAGCAGAAAGAACTTAGCTCTGAATCCTTATCATCCACTTCCCTCCATGCTTTGGTCTGCCTGCACTCCTCCACCAAAACCCTTATGCAGATTTTGTGAATTAATAGCTTCAAGAGAATTGAGTTTGCACGACAATCCATCTCCTGGGGCCTGAAATAGCTGGAGATATTTTGGTTGGGAGAAGAATTCTTGCCATTGGAAAGTTATTAAAAGCTCCCCAATAGTGCACGTGATTGATGCGGCGTGTTGGGATATTTGTACATGTCTAATAGACACGGATGTGTTCCATTCTTGCAGGGCTACATGGGCACCATGAGCTCCAGAAGTATACCAGAGGACATGAAGGGAAAAGACAAGATTGTTTTCGGGAATATTCACCAAATTTATGACTGGCATAAAGAGTAAGTCCAGCTCTTAAAAACAAAAAGAGTCAAAACTCATCATTCTTAAATTATTTATTAATAACAATCATGTAATATCAGGTAAAATCTAAGCTTCCACATATGATAGCCAAGGTTAATGACACTGATTTGTTTTAGCTGCTTGAAAACTGACCACTAGGGGCCTCAAGTGAAGTTACTTGGTAGACAGAATGTTTGGTGACTGGCTAGCATGCATTAGTCCGTGCACATTTCTAATAAGTTTTTTTTTAGATAGAAATCTAACAAGTGGCTAACACAATACTCTGCAAATTAAAGAACAAATGTATCTTTCATAATTTCTGCTTTGCAATATTAAAATACCCTTTTCTGCACTTTCACTTGCATCATGATCCTGATTCTGTGGGTTGTGCTTTGCTCAAGGGCACAGCGTTAAAAATGAATGAAGCAAAAAGGAATTGGTCCCAGTTATAACTGCTTGCAGTCTGAGGTTTAATTATTCATTAAAATATATTCCTACAGAGTGTGTTTCACTCAGGCAAAAAAAACCCAAAACAAAACAAAACAAAAAAAATCAAATAATAGAAAAAAGATTAAAGTCAAAAAAACACAGATTTGGATTATTTTTGCTTTGGATTCTGTTTTTCTGACAGGTTTTTAATGTACTTTGACTTTTAATTGTTTGGCACTTACACTATGATTGTGGCTAAGATTGGGAAATCAATAGACGTTTTCAGGAAAAAACAGAATGTTCTATATTTGCGACGCTGGCATTCAGAACCAAAGACAAACAAGAAACTGGAATTGAGTTTTGTGTTTGTGAACTGAGGACAGAAGAACAATAGGTCAGGAGACAAATTGGAACTTCCGTTTCAGTGGACTGATTGTGTGTGTACGTGTGTGTGTGTGTGTGTGTGTGTGTGTGTGTGTGTGTGTGTGTGTGTGTGTGTGTGTGTGTGTGTGTGTGTTTTCCTTCCTCTAGCTATTTCCTGGGAGAGCTGGAGAAGTGTGTGGCAGAGCCAGAAAGGCTGGCTCAGCTCTTCATCAAGCATGTGAGCATCGCACACACACACACAATACACAACACACACACAACACACACACACACACACAAATATGGGAAGCGTCTGGGTCTCCTTCCGTGTGTTTGGCGTGAGGATAAACAGCGCTAAGAAAACACGCGCAGCTCCTGTTTATTCTGAAGGGTTCTCCTCTTCTCTCTCAACCGCTGGCGTCTGTCCTCCATCAGCGTCTTTGTTACTGATACGTCTCATACCAGGCCTGTTTTCACACACACACACACACACACACACACACACACACACACACACACACACACACACACACACACACACACAAATGACACATTGGCCGAGTTCCAGTCTGGGTCAGACTGCTCAGGAAACAGTAGGGGGAAAAAACAGCTACAGAAGAGAACGAGGAGAAGAACATGAACAAAGCTTCAATTCAGGCTCTTTGATGTGATTTCACCAACCTTGCAACTATTGCATGAAAGTGAAAGTCCGGTGGGAGATGCAGGACAGACACGTAGAACGGGACAGTTCCTTCCTCCCGGGGAGGACAGGGCCTATTCCTCTGAGCTTATTCTGAAACTCAGTTTTGTTTTGTTTTTGTCTGAAGATCAAAAACCTGCATCTCTGTTGCTTTATTCCTTCATTCTGTCTGTGGCTGTTAATACGCTCAGGCTGGGCCTGCCGATTAATCATCTTAAAAGCTTTTGGGAGAATAAAGAAAGTCAGAACTAATTTGTGCATAGTGTCAAACTGTGTAAACAAGCGGCCTGCAAACGCTGCCTTAATGAAAAGCAGAGGGGGTGATGTGCTTTTAACATGTTGCCAACGTGCAACAGCTTTAACACAGAGAAGCTTTGAAAGCAGCCTTGCCGATGACACTGCGCGCCAGTGCACACACGTCCGTCCTCTGCACGATGTCCATATTCAGGTGGAGAAGCTCACTAGTTTCTAGGTTACGGAGCTGTGCTTGTTGCTCGGTACAGTCTTAAATCAACAGGCTCTGAAGGATCTGGTTGCAGTCAGGGTAACCAGGGTGAATTATGCACCCCTGTGCAGGAGGACTCTCCGCACATCTGCATCCTGACGCTAATGTAATCACAGGAGGTGCCGCCCGATCAGGTTTACAGGACACATTCTTGGTTTTTTTGAGTGGGAGTGTTGGTAATGGGACGTCCGTTTGTCTCTTGCAGGAGAGGCGTCTGCATATGTATGTTGTTTACTGTCAGAACAAGCCCAAATCCGAACACATCGTCTCGGAGTATATTGAGACCTTCTTCGAGGTGAGTCTTCCCTCACAATACTGAACTTTTTTAATCGCACTGATCGATCTTTCGTCTGCGCTGGCCGGTGCTGTGGAAACCAGCGCACTCTTCTGAGTCACCTGAATCGTTCAATCGTCGGTGGCCCTGAACATTTGAAGGGAGCCCATACAGCAACTTTAATTCAAGGCTTGCCAAAACTTGTGTTTCTGGATTTTTTTTTTTTCTCCATCACTTGGATGAAAATGTGAAACCAGTCTTGGCTTATGTTTACCGAATGGTGCCATGTAAAAACTAAACAGGCTTTCTAAATTAGAAAGTGTTTCAGGCTTTTCAGGGGAGCCACCTGCTACTGTGCCCTGCTGCTAATGCTAATGCATTCAGGATGCTATAAATGTTGGTCTATTCCCTTATAATATATTATACATGGCTGTTTTTTATGTGTCCATTCATTATTCAGATTGCAGTTTGTCTTCCCCAGACACATCAGCACTCAACAAACAAATAAACAATGCCATGTAGTCCTAAATGAACCGGCATTACCCGCCATTTTTATGGGCTGATTTAGACGATTGTTGTCATGTCGGCAGGATTTACGGCTGGAGCTGGGCCACAGGCTGCAGCTCAACGACCTGCTCATCAAGCCCGTCCAGAGGATCATGAAGTACCAGCTGCTGCTCAAGGTGAAAGCTGGAGTTCACGGGCACGAACACATGCACGCACACACAGGTGTTCATTGTGCAACCTCAGGGTCACTCACACGATTGCAACCATGCACGCATGCATCAGAACACACGTGCCTCTCTGGAAAGACACGTTGACTGGACAATGGGTTGTGACGCCTGTTCAGGCTACTTTCCAGCAGGAGAGGAAGAAGCAAACTGCATAATGAGATTATACCTTAAAGTCTTTTGAAGAGAATCGTAAAAATGAAATCCTTTGCATCAAAATGCTGCTAAATACTGTATAAAACTCTGCCCCGTGGTGAAAGATAAATGAAAGATGGGCCTGGCGCTCATAAATATTCCTCCAGATGTCCTCGTTGTACCCTGCGCAGTAAACCTGGAATGCTGTGGTGACCATGCTGTGTTTATTTGAGCAGGATTTTCTGAAGTATTACACCAAAGCCGGGATGGACACGGAGGAGCTGGAGGTGGGCGTCAGAGTGCAAACGCAAAATGAAAAAAAAAAAATCATTGCTTTTTAAAAGCAATCTTCACCAAATATGGCCCTTTGTTTTGTGAGCAGAAGGCGGTGGAGGTGATGTGTTTTGTTCCTAAGCGCTGCAACGACATGATGAATGTGGGCAGACTACAGGGGTTTGAGGTAATGTCGGGAATTTCATTCACACTCAACAAATATTGAGCTAGTGGTTTAACTCAGGCTAACCACATTCTGGCGTCCTTTGTTTATTCCGGCTGGGATCCCAGGGAAAGATCACGGCCCAGGGCAAACTACTCCAGCAAGACACCTTCACTGTCACCGAGCAGGACAGCAGCTTCCTGTCACGGGCTAAAGAGCGACGGGTCTTTCTGTTCGAGCAGCTGGTGATCTTCAGCGAACCCATCGACAGGAAGAAAGGGTTCTCTCTCCCTGGATACATATTTAAGAACAGCATCAAGGTGAGTCTGATGTTTGGACAAAAGATGCATCAACAAATGTTACCAAGATTTGGAGTTATAGAGCAAACTCTTCTCTGAATCAGTGTTTGTTACATAATCTTATGGCGGGCATCTTTAAAGCGTTGCACATGTCGCTGGGTTTTATGAGCCGCTTGGCGGGCTGAACGCGTCCCATATGCTAGTCAGATGTGCTGTGTTCCAGGTGAGCTGTCTGGCAGTGGAGCCCAGCGTGGATGGCGACGACGCCCGCTTCGTGCTGACGTCACGCAACCCCGACGGGAGCGTGGTGCGCTTCCAGTTGCAGGCCTCGTCCACTGAGACCTGCAGGGCCTGGGTCAATGACCTGGTGCAGATCCTGGAATCCCAGCGCAACTTCCTCAACGGTGACGAGCTAATGATGGCGTTTAAACCCTGAAGCTTGTGTGGACAGTAACAGGAGTCGATGCTGCTCTTATGTGTTTTTCAGCCTTACAGTCGCCCATTGAGTACCAGCGACGAGAGAGCAAATCCAACAGCCTGGGCCGCAGCATGAGACCCCCTCTGTCTGCTGCCAGTGCCCTTCGGCCCCACTCCTCCGCTTCGATTGATCGGCACAGGCTGCCGTCTCTTCAGTCTCATAACACCTCCCTGCCCGCGCTTTACCTGCCCAGCCAAGGCCAGGCTCCAGGAGCTGGCGACGCGTGTTCACTGCGAGATGTGAGTGTCCTTCTAGAGCACAAATTGAATTGTAGCAGCAAATGGGTTGCTCTAGCTGTTGTTTGCATCTGCAGCCAGCTGTGGCGGGGCCGTGGCCCGCTGACTCCCATGGCCTTTCTCCGTCTCAAGTCCAACTAGGCTTCACCGATCAAGCTGTGTCAAACGGGCTGTACACACCCACCGCACAAAGCGCACAGGTAATGGTCACACACCACATGTGGAAGTATTTTCAGGCGCTGCTGTTTATGTGTCTCTCTGTTGTTCTTAAAGTGTTATCACACTGCAGGCAGCGGAGCTCTGAATTACCGCAGAGCAATTATTCATCAACTGTAGTGGAAAAAGGACCGGCGCAGCCTCAGGAATCAGACCAAAGGGGAAATAATATGCTATTATACAACATCAAACAGTTATTTAAATATGCTGGTTTAAATTGAAAGAGTTCTGGTAATTGAAAACATTTGGGCTATTAAACTCTTGTTTTTGCGTTATAGCGTAATATCCCCCCCTAGTGGCGTAAAGGTGAACGAATCAGAAGAGAATATTTTAGAAGTACTGTTAGCTCCACTTCTCTGACCTAAGTAGATACAACATTAGGTTCCACAAGCAAAAAAGTGTCAGAAATGAACAAGTGAAAGCTTCATACGTCTGTGTGATAAACGGTTGCTGTGTCTGCGGCAGAGAGCAGGCGAGGGCTGCCGACGGGGTCAAGCTGTGGAAGGCGTCAGCCAGGCTCTGTTGTCGGGCCCCTCAGCCGGACGTCGCCCCAGCAACCTGGCCCAACTTGCCGAGGATGACCTATGAACTCTGACGCCACGTGTCTCCCGGTTCGGGAGGACAGCCGCCGAGGCCGCAGTGGCGGATACAGGAGGCTGTGTCACGTGTCCGTCTGCCCCAGGCTGGACTGTTACCTGGTTCACAAGAGTTTTCTCGAGGACAATGAAGGAATCTGGAGGGATTTGTGAAGGTATTCTGGACTGCAGCTTTAAGACAACTTTTTCTTTTTTATGATGCCATTCAGCGGAAGAAACTAAACTTTCTCAAGTGTGTATGAACAGCATCTGGGGGGATTTTACTGGGCTGGAGTGGAAGCACTTGATAGTGAACATGACAAAAGGACAATTTTGGCTTTTAATCTTTCTGAGAGGTATTGACTCCTGTCTTCCAGGAGGCGAGGGGAATTAGTTTGATGAAGAAATCCATTCCTCATTGGGGCGGTTACTGGAGTTACATATGTGCCTGAATGTGTGCATGTGTGCGCCTGTGTGAGCGGCAGCAGCTCCGCCTGCACTCGGTCATTGTTGCAAACGCCCTGTGTGAGGAGAACATCCACATGAATACATCCTGTCAATCCCCTGCTGACCACTGCATTTGCCTCACTGATGAACGGGATACGCAGAAAACACTTGACAAATAAAAAGACAAAAAACACTCAAATTTTAACCAAAAATGAAAAAAAAAAACACAACAAAAAACCCAAAACTTTCCTTGCTCCAGAGCTGAGCTTTCCTGCATGCTCTCTTATTCTGTTTGACTGGCCCGACTATTTGATGTGGTCAAAAAAAAAGGGCCCGCAGGGACCCCCCGGAGGTTCTCTGTGGGCCTGAAGTCCCCTCAGAATACATTTACCTTCTGATACAAAACATTAAAGCTGGCATTGAAGAGCCCACTGCCGTCCCATAAGGAAAAAGGTATTTGTAGAACGATTCAAATTCTAATTAGTTAAAAAAAAAAAAGGGCCCACATAAAAAAGTGCCCGAAACTGAAGCCTATAACGCAGCACTCATGTTAGAGATGTGTACATATCTGAGTAGAGTGGATTACATCTGCTGTATATAAAGACAGGGGATCCGTTTTCTTTCGTTTGGGTGGCTTCTCTTCTGTGGCCGGTAGAGGTCCCCAAAGGGCCTCCGCCGGCAGTGGAGCTGGCTCACACGGCTGTACCAAAGATCAGGGTTCTGTCAGTGGGATAAAAGGTGTTTAAGAATCTGCCCGGGGAAACAACATGATGTGACAAAGACGAGAGTCACAGAGTCTGTCTGAAGTTACTCTAAACTTGTGCGTTTTCCTGCAAATTACTCTTCAAACACGTTGGCCCCAAAACAAATTCATCACAGAACCAGAAGGACAGGGCCGGTCCATTAATGTCATGTTTAACTGAGCAGGAACCATTGTACCATATCAATAAAAAGTGACTTTTTTAAAAAAAAACAGTGCATCACTTTTCTGAGGTTGAATTGTAATTGTGAATAATTTGTGTTATTTTATGCACCCTTGCAAATTCCTAAGCACTACTGATCTAACCGAGCTGCTCTAAGAGTTCATCCGACTTACCGCAGATAAAGAAAGCTAACACCTTCTCTCCTCCATGGCATTCCCCTCGGTGAAAGTTCAAACGGGATTAAAACAAAGCAGAAGGAACCCCTGGAAGAGCTGACATCTGGTTGGCTGACCTCTGAATAAAAAGCCCATTCTGGGCAGTAAAGCCGAGCCGATCGTAACGCCGCTGTGATATATGGAGCTCCAGGACAGAGGGAGTGAGGGGGCGTATTAACTTTCACAAGGGTGCAAAATCAAAGGGAGTTCCTGTCACCACTGAGGGGGTCTGAACAACAGGGGTCCCATTCACAGGGAATTCCTCCCCAGTGCCGTGTGCTGCATCTGTTGACTCAATCTTAGCCATTGTGAGAAAGAAAACACTCATTAAAAGCCACATGACTGTGAACTTGATTGCAGCGGGCGCGACAAACAGCCCCATCAATGGTTTGACTATTAACCCTGAGGTGTGAAGCTCTTTGAACAGCCCACCAGGTCGGGTCTTCTTAAGGAGCTTCTTCCTTCACACCAGCAGCACAATGAGAGGCCATTGTTGTCCGAAGGCAAACAAATTATCATATAAATACAATGTTAGAGCTTTAGGAGTCCCAGGTGTAGCTCAGATTCACACATTAATTAAATGACTGACTCCACCATCAGCCGTCACGATGTAAGAAACGACATGAGAAGCAGCCTGATCGTTTCAGCAAAGACAGTCTTTATTCAAATTTACATGCGGTCGAAGTCCCGTTGAAACTGGTCATGATGTTTATACAGAATTTACAGAATTTAAAACTTTTGATCATTTTGCGATCGGACTTATCTCATTCCAGTTTTTATTTCAAAGCTCCAAGCCCCAAAGGAGAGAAAATCGCTTTTGTTTGGGATTAAAAATATCAAATCAACCACAGCAGAATTATCCTTCCATTCTGGGGCTTAAATCTAATCCTAAACTTGATCAGTGAAAGTCACATTAAGATAAATTATCTTGCCTTTTCCTGACTTCTGCAGCATAAAGTATTTACAAAATTTGAGATGAAAGAAAAAAATGATTTTTTGCCAATAGTTAGAATTTAGACAAATCCTACTTGATTAAATAATTTGATTGGTTCCAGCAGAAATCTGAACTTTGAAACATATATAAGACTGGAAAAAGGCTTCAAGTATTTTTTTAAGGGTGCTCCACCTTAAACAACACACAATGCTTTTATTTGAAAATTCTCCCAGTTAGTTTTTTATGGTACAACACAAAGTCCAAAACAGCACTTTGACCACAGGCGATATTTCAGAAGCTCGGTGCTTCTCCTTTAGTGCAAACCTATGGCAGCAGGTCCCAGCCTGGTCAGTGACTGATTACCATGGATTGATTGGGGATTACTCTCTTTTGATAGTGGTGAGCAGAGGGTCCGTGCTGTGCGAGGGCGGCCCAGACCGGCTCTTCCTGGTCTGGTGAGTCTTGACGTGTTTGGAGAGGTGGTCGCTCCTCATGAACCTCTTGCCGCACTGCTGGCACCCAAAGCGCTTCTCGCCGGTGTGTGTGCGGAGGTGCCGCTGAAGCTCATCGGAGCGGGTGAAGCTCTTCCCGCAGAAGAGCCAGTTGCAGATGAAGGGCCGCTCCCCGGCGTGCCAGCGCAGATGCGCCTTCAGGTGAGAGGTCTTCTTGTACACTTTCCCGCACTCGGGGATGTGGCAGATGTGAAGTCTCTTCTTCCCGAACTCCAACCCTCCGCCGTTCGCCTGGCAGTTGGGGCATTTGCAGCGGCGGCAGCGACGCGTGGAGCTCAGCAGACCTTTGGAGGTGCCCTGGAGCAGAGCAGCGATCTGGGGTTGGTGGCCCAAAACCAGCTGTCTTCCCAGCGAGAAGGGGTGGTTGGAAGGGGTGGTGTTGGTTTGGGGCAGACTCCACCATTGCTGCCCTTCCTCCACGTGGCCTGAGGGCAGGTGGTGCCTGGCCGAGGAGTTCTGGAGGAAGCCCGGGAAGTTTTGCCCCACGCCGTTGTGCTGAGGGTAGTAGGAGCCGTTGGACTGCGGCTGCGAGGACAGCACTTTGACAGGAGACAGTTCGAACGAGTAGGAAGAGGGAGTCTCGGCTGGCGGGGTGAGAGGCAGCTCGTGGTGGTGGTGGTGGGTGTGGTGGTGGTGGTGGTGCAGGCTCGACTGCATGTGTCCGGGGAACTGCACCTTGGGCACCGTGAAGGTCATCTGGTGCGTGCTGAGCGCGGCACCAGGCGCCATGTCGTTGCTCCAGAGCTGAAACATCCCTGACGTGGAGCTGACGGCGCCCTCGTAGGGGAACTGGGATCCCTCCGAGCCCATGGTGCCCCCCACCTGCCAGGCCTGGCTGCAGGTGGTGGCCAGAAAGGAGAGGGCGCTGGGTGCTCCTTCTGGAGAGGAGCTGGGCGTCCGGTCCTGCAGGGATAAATACAAAAATTTGATGAGAAAAACTTCCATTACAAATGTGATTCACCTCTAAAATCAACGTAAATGAAAAGAAAAATCTTATTCACTCTGATAAAAATGTTTAAGGACACATTCAAAAACTTAAGTGACTTTTTCTACACATCAAAGCTGTGCATATATTTCATTAGATTGTCATAAATCTATATATCGTTTGTGGTGTAAATAATTTTAAAAATTGCGTGATAACCCGCGCCTTTTTAAAATCTGCTGCGTCAAAGCAAGCATCAAATCCTGCAACAAACCTGCAAAAAGGTGTGTAAAAAGTTATCCGTCCTCTGTATCGCCAGTGCAGCCATCGGTCCTCGCACTCCGCGCACCTGCAACCCAAACTGTGCCGAGAGGCGACGACGCGCAAAGTCTGGACTAGAGCGCGGAGCTGACGCTCACATTCGGCTCTCCGGTGACTCAGAGGAGCGCGCTGGGAAATCCCGCGTCATTCAAATGTCCCTCAGTCCGGAAAGTCAATGTTTTTCAGTGCGTCGGCAGTCCGGAAGGTGAGTTCGGTGAGGCAGAGTTCAGGGAGCAGCGAGGCGCGCAGTAAATCCCGGCGATCATCTTAAAGGCGCTCGGGCTGCATCTTGTCTTTATAGAGAGAAAAAGATCCTCTCAACGGGGTCTCCAGTATGATGCAGAAGTGGAGGGGGGGCCGATGGGGAGGAGAAAGGGAGGACGGGATGGTTGGGGGGGGGTTAGGCGTTGTTATATGAGGGGGTGGGCTACACGTAATTTCACTCAATTTCAACCACACGCTGAACCCGAGAACAGACGCCTCCTCCAATTGTTTGCAAAATCAAGATCACAGATATGAAAAAGTTTCTGCACTCTTCCTGAGACTTTTCTTTTTTTTTTTTTTAAATTTAACTCTCACAAGAATAACATGAGCATAAACAACAGTATATTGTTGCCTGTTAATGTCTCAGCAGCTTCTGCAATGAGGATTCTGCGCGAATACAAAATGCTTAGTCGTTTATAAGATCTAAGAATAAAAGAGCCAGCTTTGTCAAATCGTTTTCTCTCTGGGAGTGTCTGCCTGTTCCTCCAGCTCCACTGTGGAGATTCAAGCAAAGACAGCAAATACATGTAATTTATTTTTGGTGATGATATTTAATAAATAAATTTGGGGGAAAGACAGAGGGGGGGCATGGCAGCATCAAAGGACAACTTTAACGTCACAGTGTGAACTTTGAGTGAGCACTTTTGTTCATGATTATTTATTGACAACAACAGACCAGAAAGGGTTTAACAAGGTTAAATCTGGCATTTTTGCTAAGAAAATCTCCCCCCGCTTAACAGCTTAAAATATTCACTCCTAAAAATTCATCACGCTGCATTTTTCTTTTTTAGAGACACATGTGACTCAGAGGAAATTAAATTCACTTTTTCCAGCACAGGCTGGCACATTTTTCCCTCTTCCCGCTGCCTGGGAGCAGCTCCTGGGCCTGTTCGGTGTGAGGCTCACACACACACACACAGTGGCGGCGTTTTCCCTCACAAAGCGAGCTGATAAAACTCAATCAAAGCCCCCGAGTTCTCACCAGTGGCTGACATGTCAAATGGGCCGCCCTGTGTGACGTGCTCACCTCGCAGGGTTCAAATCGAGGCCGCCTCAGATCTCCCCCATTAAATGCAGATTGGGGCTTAATCTCATTTTGTAAGTCTGTTCACCATTACAATGTTAAGAGTTTAAATCCAGGCTGGGAATCTGTTTTCTCATGCAAATTCCTGGTTTCTCACTCATGCACTCCTCACTGTTCCACAGAGCTGTGATCCTTAAACAAACGTACCCCGAGGAGCAGCCAGGTGAACTAGAAATCTCCCGGTCGTATGCATTTAAACAGAAATGTTAAGTATTTCTGCGTGTGAGTGTTGTAATTAACAGTTTTAAATAAATGTGGACATCACTAAACTGCAGTCTGTGATACAAAAGCTGAGAGTGTAAAAATCCCAGTGAACATGACCTGAAGGGCCCCAACTTGGTTCACTCCTGTGTGTTAAAAAAAAAAAAAAAAAAATCAATTTAAGTCACAAATTCTCTGTGAAAATCTGAAATAAATTCAGCAATCTAAAGGCCAGGATTCCATTCAAGGGAAGGTTTATTGATACATTAATGTGAAAATGTTCCCTAAATTTCCACGATATTTTTTTTATAGTTGCAACCAGACAGATAAAACTGGAAACTCTTGTACCAGAAAGTGCACATTAGGGATCAAAGGGAGCCAGTAAAGAGGAGCGCCGAGGACGTAAAAATGGTACCTGAATGCAGAGATGGAGCGCAGCGGGTTTATTACGGAGCAGAAGTTGTTAATTACCCTGATTCTTATTTCCTGTCCCCTGCACCCCACGCCACCCCACCCCCACTGTACTGCCTCCCAGATGAGGGGCTTTGAAGTGCAAAGTACTCTCTCCTCACTTTGAACTGTGAAAACAATGCTCGTGTGGTGGTGCTTACCTTCCCCATGTTACCTCATTTAAATAGACCTGGATACGGCTTCCACCGTTTTCAAGGGAAAACTCCGCCGGAGAAAGAGGTCCCTGTGTTCATTAAACAGCTGTTCAGATTGCCGGTAATCAGCCCCCCCACCCCCACCCCGTCCGTCAGTACGCCGCTGGCTGCTCTGACTGGGTGGCTACCAGCAAATTTGGAATCCGGAGCCATCTAAATCCCACCAAGGCCGGCCGCGCGTTTCAGAACAGAGAGAAACGTCTCTGTTCGAGGGTCTGAGCCTGATGTTGACGCACTTCCACAAACACACAACTCCTGCTGTTGTTGCCGTGCCTGCGGGGCAGTTTAAAACCCTTCAGATCGCAAAATTGTCCCAGCTGTCTTGACCATCTGCACCCACACAAGAGGAGAGCAGCCTTTGTACCGGTGGCCGTGCCAAAGAGGACGTTTTATAGTGCTGCGCCGAGTCAATGGCCCTCGTGTGACAAACGCGGCCTAATGGATGAGACGGAGGGCGTGTAAAGGCCTGCTGCTAGCTGGACTGTTTTACTCTTTAGCCATTCAGTAACCCAAGACGGGACAAGATGTGACGTAATTGCCGTGACATTCAGTACAACAGCTGGACTTTACAGTGCAACAATTTGATGCCTCATTCAGGAGTCTGTTTCCTGTTTCCTACTGAGTCAGAAATGTGTGTCCCAGTGTGTGAGCAGGATATTAAAGAAACGCTGATGCACGCAGTTGGGTTGCTGGTACCTTGTTGTTGCCTTGCTGGGCTCAGTGGGGAATTTTTAAGAAGTGGAACTATGTGCACCCTCTGCAGCTCCTGTGCCTGTGAGGGTTTGCATTTGTCATTTGTCCAAGACGTGATGTTTGAAAGTTTGTGCTCACTAGCTGTTTAACCGGAGCTGCGATCAGGTGAGAAAGTAAAAATGAGCTGAGAACCAGTAGCACAGTAATTTTGGTGAAAAAAAACCCAAAACAAAAACATGCTCGGCTCCATTTTGGCTTACAAAAAGCTAAATACCAGATCTATCATAGAAACACAGTCTCGCTTCGCTGCATCATATCACAGCTGGAGTGTGTACAACAGTTTACATTGTTTGATGGGTGAAAGTGGAAAACTCCCATAATTCCCTCATCTCTTGTCCGTTAGCATGTACCAAAACCCCAAAATCTCCCGACTTGGGCAGACGCAGACATCCTCCACTTGTCAAAGAAAACTTTTATCAATACCAAGAGCACTTGAAGTTTGTTTGCATTTTGTTTTCCAGCACTCTTAACAACTTCAGAAGTCAGATCACAGGAGTATCTGATCAAAGCGCTCCGTGGTTAGTTCTGGAAACACAGGAGTGCTACGCCACGCTTTGATACTCCACATCAATATTTCAATTCAACAATCACTTGACATGCACCCGTACTCCCGGAGAAAGACGAAAGGAGGGAGGGAGAGAGGGAGGATGTATTAAAAAATGGATTGCAGGAATCTCTGCCTTCTTCACCTTTTTTAGCAAGCGGCTAACTGGAGTCAGCGCTAACCCTAACCCTGGATTTTATAACAATAAAACGTCAAGCGGCATCAAGACCCCCTTCTGAGGTGCGGAGCCCGAACACTTGTCACAGAAACCGTGAGCAGGGGATGCGTTTCATGTTTTATCAAAGGAGCCTAGTACAGGAACTCCGGTGATAAAGATGAATGTGGTCCATCTGCCAAATGTCACTTTCATGGTGCTTCATGATCATTTCATCATCTCGACAGGATGTGCAGCGCTTTGAAGGTTTCGGCCTATAAAATATGGTGTTTGATCTGGAAAAGAGACTAGTGGCAAAGCAAGAAAAAAAGACGTGTAGGCAATGAAAAGATAATAAGTAAACGACGCGGTGGAGTTTAATGATAATATACATCACTGCAGTCAAATGAAGAGTTCCTGCGATGAGTATATCTGACAAGCAGCTCCATTAAGGAACAGGCAGACGATCTGGATGATTAACAACTCAAACTTCTGATCTGGCTTCTTTGATGTGTTCTCAGCTGTCCAGCATCTCATAACGTTGACACAACTTTATTTAAAACCCAAAAAGTTGTTTTTGCTGAAGATTTTCAGAGACATTTTAATGCTCTGTCTGTTCAACATATTGACACGTAAATAAAATTGCATAGGCAACAGGCAGTGAGTAGGCCGCCCCAGACAGGTGCCCTCAGTATTTGGGGGTTTGCTACCTTCCTCACAGGCCCCTCGGCTCTGAAGGTGTCCCGGCACCAGCACAGGGGCTTGAACCAGGAGCCCTCTGTCCCCTCAGCCTGAGCTACCACCGGCCCCAATCAACAACTTACCAGCTGAGTCAGGACTAAAATAAAGATAAAAACTTGATTACTGAGTATAAAGCTTATATTATTATGTTATTTTAAAAAGATAAATTGTCTAATAACAATATGTAAAACTTTAATTATTAAATGTTAATTTATCTGGAGCCAAACATGTGTCCTCTGGTGCACCTTTGATCGTTTGTTTTCCCTTTTGTGTGATGAAGTCAATTGAAAGAACATTCATAATATTTAATATAATATTCATCAGGAGACTTAGCCGATAAAGTGGTCCTGACTGTGAATTTCCTGCTGCTTATAGCAGTTTGATCTTTCCATGTTAATTCAACCCCCCAACACAGCATTTAAAATTTATGATTACTAATTTACCCGGAAAAATGGATTGTTTATTCATAGGGTTTGCTCTGTAAATTCCCTAAAACGACGAATTCCCTGCAATCGCCTGTCTGTACACTGCCACACGAAATGAATAATACAGAGCAAAAGCGCAGAGACAAAAGGGGTAAAAAAAAACAAACAAAAAACGATGGGGATTTATCAATCATAAAGCATTTAAGAGTAACAGTATCGCAACAGGGAAGCTGTCACAGTCGTATCGGCATCTTATTCCCACTGACTGTTCTCAGACGGGACTGCGAGTTAATATCAGACTATCGGAGCTGCGTCTCCACCGGTTGGGGAAAGAATCAAGACCGATCAGATCCTGGCTCTCGTTCCTCGCCGCAGCCTGACATCCGGGGCCGGGGCCCCTCGTTGGTGGTTCTAATGGCGAGGTTCCAGCGGGAGGCAGGGATGCAAAGCAGGAGCGGAGGTACACGAGCAGAGGAGTGCCGCACAAGCCCGGCGCTGGCTTTATTTGTAAAGGTACGCCCGCGGTGCCACTACCTGTTAAGCCCCTGTGTCAGCGCAGCCCGCCTAATGTGACGGGAAGTGTCACCCTGTCAGCGCCGTGCAGCGGATCAGCCGGCTGTTTGCCGTGCGCGCCGCGAACCGAGCCGAGCTCCGAGCAGGAGGAGGAGGGGAGCAAATGACACCGAGGCTCTTTCATCTAATCCTCCCGGTGTAATTTGCACCTCAGTAAGTTTAATTGATGACTCCTGATCAAATGCTCGACTTTGAAAGCAAAAATCTTTGGGATTGTTATTTCCCCGTTCAACCTGCAAAAAGAATTATTAATGCACCCGGTGATGAGGTTCTCGGATCGGAGTTTTTGCAGGTTGAACTTTGCTGCTACCGTCGATACTGGGAGTAATTCCAGCCCAGCCGGCGCATCCGCTGACATTTCAGCGCTAAAAACTTCGTTGCGTAAACTTGAGCAGACTCAGTCTTCGGTTACGCACCTGCGCTGCTGCCCCCAGAGAGCCAACCTGAGCGGCAGTGCCATTCACCCAAATGGAGAGTGACAGGAGGAACTTCTCCGTGTCAGCGCCAGGCTGCTCCGTGGGACTTTGATTCCGCGCTTCTCCCACAGCTGAACAGAAGGCTGTACTTTGCAAAACAAACCAACAAACAGGCAACCTGAGCAGCGCCATGAAAGCGTAAACAACACGGCCTGCTAACATGCCCCACAACCACCACACTTCCTAAGTAGGTTACCGTGGAGGCTAACCCAATTTAACACGTGCGTCTGATGGTAGCCCAGAAGTTGGAGAAGTTGCCGACAGCCCGGTGAGGTGCGGCTGTCTCAGGACCTTGGCCTGAAACAAAACCTGAAGGCTGCGGCCCCGGGCGCCCCTGCGCCTATAGCAAGCGCTTCATTATGAAGAAAAATTATAGGGAGTCAATCTATTGATGTTGCTCAGCTAATTGTAAAGCAGGGGATTCAAAAGCAGATGTTGCATTTCAAAGCGGCTGTGAGCAAGGAGACAGGTTGTGATTTATGCTAAAACGTGTGGCTTCAAAGCGCACAACGCCGCTTCTAAACAAATTGAACAAGTCAAGCGCTATTCACCCAGGACCGGGATGGAGCCCAGCGCATGTAGATCAGAGGCTCCCGGCTGCCGCTTGTAATATCGCTCAGTGGAGGAAGGGGTGGGGGTCCCAAAGGGTTGTTGGTGGTAGGGGGGGGGGGAGTTCAGCACACAGGGGCTAACGCTGAGCAAGGCCCGTG
>BJFM01002352.1:20032-57694 GCA_016586285.1 Arothron firmamentum | reverse complement strand
GGGGGGGGGGGGTCAGGACAAGCGTCCCATAAAGCAGATAAAGAACAATAGCAGGAACTATAGGCCACACTGGACTGGAGCCTCTCCCTGGATGAGAAGAATAGAATGATCAGGACTCACTCTCAGCATGGAGGGAGTGGGTGGATTAGATATTTTCATTAGGTGATTAATGCTGAGAGGGATCATGTCGCTAACTGCCGCCGCCACTGTGCGTTCCTGCGAGTCACACAACGCCGTCACTGCTGCCCTGTCCTTGTTTCTCCATTCTCAGGTAAACATACTTGTCTGAAGAGTCACATGACGTGTTTACATTGCCACAAATGTGTTTTTTCCGAAGCAGAAGGAATGCCGGCTGGAATGTCGAAATGACACACGCTGTCCACGCCGTCGTGCAGCAGAAGCGTTTCGCCAACTTTGGGGCAAACACTCCATATCCTTTTCCATTCATTGTTCCTTTTGCCGCAGATTAATATCTTGTTTAAACAGGCCGCAGACGCGCCGCGCCATCGCAGCGTTCATAAATCCTCTGGAGCTGATCAAAACAATGGCTCACATTCCTGCGGCTGAAGGTCTGTTATAACACTGGTCCATCTCCTGAGGGGACACTGCAGCTCCAGGAACACAACACAGGGACAAAAACAAATCTGCACAAAGGTTTCAGGGTATTTAATCTGAAATATTAGTCGATCAGAGCCATTTCAGTGACCCGGGCCTCCTGCAACTCTATAATCTCAGCAGATTTGATGTTCTGAATCATAAACAGAGATTATATGTTACATTAGATCACCTAGAGCCTGTGAACCTGATGGACACTAGCTTCCATCGCACCTTAAATGAGGATTACAGTTCCAATCCCGCCACTGGTATAGCCCCAACATTTAAGAACGGAAGTATGCATGTTTGATAAAATCAGAAGTGGCTGGGTGTTGTCCATGTGCCGCAATGAAATTTCTGTCGTTGCTTGTGTTTCCTCACGTAGCCTCGTGTGATGGGAGTCCATTCATCCACGGCACCCAACACTGAGCTCCCAGCACTGGGCGGATTAATAAATCCTCCGTTTCCTTTGATTATATTAGGGCTAGACCCACTTACTGCCGAGCTTTACAGTAAATTTCCCTGTCCTTCAGTCCTCCCGCACAATAGTTCACTCGCAAAGATCCCGTTTTATCTCGCTTTTATCGAAAACCTCCCTCTGTACCCAACAAAGGCCAACACGTCACGCGCTGATCAGAGCCGAGGTGTGGTTTGATCCGTGAAGCAGGCCGTCGTGTGTGATCGGGTTTCGCAGGGGTCTCACGGGTAGCACCACTCTTTTTTCCTCCTGGCTACACTGTTTAAACACTCGGCCATTACGGACATCCATACTTCTCGGAAATGAAGTCCATCGCTAACAGGCGCGGTTTGGGGTTACACCACAGCTCCGCCAACAGTATCTGACTTTAAAGGCCATTTCACAGTGGTATATTTGTATGACTTAATTGGGCCTCCTCTGAGCTCGTACCTCCCGCATAGCTGTCTGGAGGCAGGACTTAAAGGAGGACTGGCCTGTGCATTGTAAAGGACGGTGTGTGTCCAAGTGTGTTTGGAGGGAGGGAGCGTAGGCTGACAGTGTGTCTGTAAAGTTCCGCTGAAGAAGAAGAAGGAAAACACTTTTAGCAGTAGGACCCAGAGGTCTTTCAAAAGGGAAAAAAAAACCAACCAGCACACCTTTATGTTGACTGAGGCAGAACAAAGATGGAAAAAAAAAGTTCTTCACAACTGTAACAAAAAAGGTCGGGCTGTGAGCCATGCCATTGGCTATGAGGAGTCCGGCAGGAAGGTGCAATGGCTCCTGAGGTCAGGACGCAGGCCGTTATATATTTATTGCCACAGACAGCAACTTTATTCACTTCGCATGAGCGTCTGCACAGACTGCTGCCATTGATGCTCTCAGGAGAGGAACTATGAGCGCGTCTGTGGCCGTGTACAGGAACATTTACACGGAGGACCGCTTCAAGCAGGCCTACGGCTCCCATGACGACGCCACTGGAAGCCCGCCGCTCCGGGAGCGACTTGCCGGGGGGTGCAGGTGCTCCAGGCAAGCTTGCCTCCACCTGTTGAGGGACAGGGTGCCCATTTTCAACTGGCTGCCCAAGTACAGACTGAGGAAGTGGATTTTAGGAGACACCGTGGCAGGGCTGACAGTCGGTATTCTTCACATCCCACAAGGTGAGTAACCATGGAAATATAAGACAAAAAAGACTGAAGATGGCATAAGAATTGAGTCTAAGACATCAAAATCACATTTTTGTTTATTTTCTAATCCCGCTATTATTGTTATTTTGTTAATTTGTGATTGTACATTTTTCTTTTACTTTCACACTGTTTTTCTACTTTTTTACATTGCACCCTTAAGATTTTACAGTTTCATTAATTATAATGAAACATTGGTGGAAAATTTGTTTTGTGTTTCAAAAGGTGTGGTTGCAAATGATATATGAGTTTTGTTAATAAGAAAACTAAAACAAAACTAAATTCTTGGCAGTTTTTTTCACCACTGTATTTTATTATATATGACTGCAAGATTTATGTCTCCCAGATTTGTAAATTGACCTAAACTATATTAAACTATAAAAACACTGATAGATTATGTGAAATAAAACAAACACTGGCTATTTTAAACATAAATTAAGATTTTACAGGGTTTCTAAAAATATGTATCTGAATTCCATCTAAACAGGCATGGCCTTTGCTTTGCTCACATCTGTGGCTCCCATATTTGGCCTCTACACCTCCTTCTTCCCGGTGTTCCTCTACATGTGTTTTGGCACAGGCCGTCACGTCTCCACAGGTAGCTCTGCTGCTCTTTATTTTGATTCCATCGTTGCTCTCAGACTTTTCTCCTGAGCACCAGTTCTCCTCCTCTCAGGCACTTTTGCAGTGGTGAGCTTGATGACTGGTTCTGTGGTGGAGCAGCTGGTTCCCACACCGCTGGAGATGAACACCAGCCTGTCAGCAGCAGCTGAGCTCGAGGCCCAGAGGATCGGCGTGGCCTCGGCTGTGGCTCTCCTCTCTGGAATCGTCATGGTAAAGTGCACTTTTTTGAAGACCTGCCGATTTGGTGAACTGTTTTTTTTTTAATTCTCAATTTTTGTGCTCTCAGCTGTGCATGTTTGTTCTCCAGCTGGGCTTCCTCTCCACCTATCTGTCAGAGCCAATTGTCAAGGCTTTCACCAGTGCCGCTGCCTTCCACGTTACCGTCTCACAGCTACAGAACATGCTGGGGTTACGCCTCCCCCGGCACACGGGGACCTTCTCCCTTTTTAGAGTAAGCATGCTGACAGGCTGACGGCCCCATCTGAAGGTTACTGAAGGCTCACAGGCCTGTGTGTCCAGACTTTAGGGTCAGTTGTGGAGAACCTCCCTCACACCAACATGGCAGAGCTGTTAATCTCCTTGGTGTGTTTGGCCGTCCTGGTGCCAGTCAAGGAAATTAACATTCGTTATCGGAAGCGCCTGCGCACACCCATCCCTGTGGAGATCCTCACAGTCAGTCAACTAATTTCATTTTGGTTTACATTTGATCTCTCCACTGGTTACAGTACGGATAATGGTTGTTTTTAATGTTTCTTCAGGTGATTGTAGCTACAGGGGTGGCTTTCGCCTCCTCGCTCGACACTAATTATGAAATCGAGATAGTCGGCCACATCCCAGCAGGGTAATTAGTTAAAATGAGGCATGTCTACATTTCTCAGCATCTTCCAGTAGTTTGATCTTGAACTCTCTCGTTCCCAGATTCCCAAAGCCCAAACTCCCTGCCTTGAGCACTTTCCCTGACATTGCAGGAGACACGGTGGCCATAACGTTTGTGGGTTATGCTGTGTCAGTCTCACTGGCCATGATCTATGCAGACAAGCACGGATATTCCATCCATCCCAACCAGGTGAGAAGCGAGAGCCGCAAAATCTGCGCGTTGTTCCTCGGGGTCTGGTAAACGTCTCTGTCGTTTGATGTCAGGAGCTGTTGGCTCATGGGATCTCCAACACGGTGTCCTCTTTCTTCACCTGCTTCCCCAGCTCGGCTACGTTAGCCACCACAAACATACTGGAGAGCGCCGGAGGACACACGCAGGTGCAACTCTGCTTCATTATCCCTTTTGATTAAGACCAAGAGGTCAACATAATACTTCATTTGGAAATATCTCAACTTTATAAACTACAGATCAGGGTTTTCATTCTGAAAGCACATTTAACTGATGTCCCCGCAGCTGTCAGGCTTGTTCACCAGCCTGGTTGTTCTGATCGTCCTACTACTGATTGGACCGCTCTTCTATTTCTTGCCTAAGGTGAATTTATTGTTACATCTCTTTCCAGTGTGAAAAAGAGAGATTTAAGTGCACAGATCTCACTCCTTCCTCGCCCCACAGGCAGTTCTGGCATGCATCAATGTTACCAGCCTCCGGCAGATGTTCTTGCAGTTCCAGGATTTACCTGAGCTGTGGAAAATCAGCAAGATTGATTTTGTAGGTGCACTGAGTCAAGTAATAAAGGGCCCTGTTTGACCATGACTTTCATGAGTAGCTTCAATCGCAGTTGTAGATTATTGTGGATACATCTGTCTGTAGATGGTTTGGGTGGTGACCTGGCTCTCTGTGGTGGTGCTTAATGTGGACCTGGGCCTAGCCATCGGAGTGGTCTTCTCCATGATGACGGTCATCCTCCGCACACAGAGGTACACTTTCCGTTTCTCCCTGCTGCAAGATGGATAGAGCCGTTTGTACTGGAATTCAAGCAGAGACTCGCTTTATATCTGTCGTGATGATTCAACAGGGCCGGCTGTTCGGTGCTCGGACGTGCAAGCAACACAGAGATCTATAGACCTTTGGAGAAACACAGCAAAGTGAGAGGTCACACTTACTGCTCAGCAACACTTTTTAATTTAGCAGCAATCAAAACAAAAACTACCTTAACAGTAGAGCCCAAATTCCAGACATACTGTATTAAAGGTAACTCCTGCAATAACTTGACAGAGATGATGAAAAATGAGGCGCTTCTGTTTTCCTTTTAGTGCTACGAGGTACCAGGAGTGAAGATCCTGACGTACAATGGGCCTATTTATTATGGGAATCGTAACTTCTTCAGGGAGGAGATGAGTAGGCTGCTGGGCCTGACGCCAGAGAAGATCCGCAGCTGGGAGAAAGCGAGAAAAGCTCTGGAGAAGCGTGAGGGGGAGACCACTGTCAACACTGTGGTACGACTGCTGAACGACTCACGGATTTAGCTGGACGTATCACTGCAGCGTCGCATGAGTTCTAACCCCATTCTCCATCCTGCTGTTGCTCTTTAGGAAAGAGGCATCGCCAACACTTCATTTTCTTCTGAAAATGACTTCTTTAAATCTGGTAAGCTATGAAAAAACATTGCCACGTGGATCTTGTTCACACTGAATATTAAAAAAAATAAACACTATTTTCTCCCAGAAACAGGTGAATCTGATATTCAGGCGGTTCTGATGGACTGCAGCAGTGTGACATTCGTTGATGTTGCTGGAGCGAGACTCTTCAGACAGGTTAGCCCAAAGCATGCAGGTAACAACCCCCTCCTTGGTTCTTTTCGAGTCTTTCGATTCATAGGTTTTTCTTTTTCCTTTCAGATTTGTACTGAATGCCAGAAAGTTGGCGTCCGTGTGTATTTGGCAAACTGTAACGGTGAGGCTCCCGTCCAAGAAACCAGAGCATTTTCCTCTTTATTGGTAACATCTGCTCAATGTGGCACACTCTGAAAAGCGACTGGTGCCTTCTGTCTTCGTAGAGAGCGTCCTGAAGATCCTCACGTCCAGTGGTCTGATGAGCTACATGAACCCTCAGCATATCTTTGTCACCGTGCACGACGCTGTGTTGTACATACAGCAGCAGAAGGTGAGCGCTCAGCCACAAATGCTGATTTGCAATCAGTCTGTCTCACGTGAGTCTCTTAAGAGGTGCTGTTGTGTGCCACAGGAGAAACCTCCAGAATCCACCACAACCGTTTGGGTCTGAGGCAGAGGGACGTTCGGGACCTGTGGCTTCATCTGAGATATCGTTTATTTCAGCTTTGTATTCCTACATTTGGTCTAAACTGTACAGTCCACCACACATTTAAAGAGACAGCAGCCCCCTGTGGCACTAAGGTTGGACTACACTAATTATTGCATCACAGTTTTGTCATTTTTCTCACATATGTCAGCCTTATTCCTGATATTCTGATATTAATTATCAGGGAAGATTATTTTCCTCATTACTTTTGCTGAGGATTCACTGCTTATGACTAAAAAACTGTAATAAATACTGTTTTCTTTTTCATACTGTCTTATTCGTTGATGTGTTATGATATTTATTCAGTTTTTGATGTTTGCAATAAAGAATGAAATGCACTGTCAAGCTGTCAGAATATATGTGTGTTGTGAAATACAGCATTTGAGTGAATATGGATGCGTGCATGTGTCACCATCCTACTTATAATAAAGTACGGTAAATAAATATTGAGGACAACAGTGGGAACAAGGAAAAAGATGTCTCATTGAGCATCAGGCACACCATTTCTTGGGTTTGAAAATCCATTTTTTCCAGAGCAAGCGTGGAATGTGAAGCACGCCAAAAGCTTCTGATCAGAGAAGAAGAGCGTTCTTTGTATCAGCATAATGTCAGAAATGGGACTCAAACTGCAACAATTAGGCCAAAACATGAGGCATAAGACCAAAAACTTCAGATCCTGTCACCCCCAGATATGTGTGCCGACCTCTCCTCTCCACTCTTCTTCCTCCTCACAATCCCGTTACCTTGACCTGATGATTCCAAATGTGGTTTGGGTTCAAAACCAGGACGGGGGGAGAAAAAAAACCCTAATTATTTACTTGCTTGATGTTTGTCAGCCAAGTTATTAATTTTTTCCACTGCATATTTCAAAGAGGCCTCTAGACACTCTACCCTCTGGGTTTTCACTTTAAAGCTAAAGGAGTGTTTCTCTAATTGGCAAGAAGTAGTCCACTTCAATTAGAACATGGTACACAAGGTTCTGGCCAAATGTTCATGAAGCCAGATTCTACCAGCAGACCTAATAACATGATTGGAAAATAACAAGTATGATTTGCCTGTTTAAAGGTGCTTGTCAGTGTGTGAATGTGGAAATAAATGACAGTGGATCAGAGTGGATTAACCTTTCCAACAACAGGAAGTATGAAGCATTCATCATCTGATCTCTAATGCTAAATAGAGACACCCAAATGTCCCAAAAATTCAGAAACATTGGTTAAAAAAATGTTATAGCTCACGTTAAGTTGAAAAACGAGTATTATACCCAGTTACCTGGTATTTCGGTAATAATGATAATCCTCCAGCTTTTCTTACAATCTTTTATTTCCATCTTGTGGTCAAACCTCAGAATGACAGCTTGCCCCAGCTCTTACAGGCAGACAAATTCCAGGCAAACAAACAAAAGAAACTAAAAGAAATGAGGAACACCAGTAAACTGAAGAAGTATTTCCATTTATTTTACCTACACAGCAAGACTCCTGCTACATGTTCACGTTGCCAGGCAACTTTTTAAAACATCAATAAAATATCCAGTATTTTCGTCACCACAATAGCGAGTAACAAACTGTGATTGTGGGAACATAAATATAATTTTCTCCTTCAGGAGAGTAAAATACACACTTAATTGGAGCATTTGCCGTACACACCCACACACACAAGTGTGAGCTGAAAAAAATAACTGCCAGTAACTGAATATTACAACTTTGGACCAGAAAATAAATAAATGGACGATACAAACTAGCATTAGGTATTGCATTTTACTAAATTGTATGTTTATTTTGAAATCAAATACAAAAACATATTTCTCGTATTTATCTAAAAAGCAAATACTCAGTGGAGAGAACTCAGTGGAGATCACTTTTGTTTTTGCTCCCATTTTTAATTAACTGAATTCAAAAGACTTTTTTCATGTGCACAAAAGGGCTGCTTCTCTCAAGTATTGTTCACATGTCTTTAAAAAACCTGCGTCACAACCGCAGACCACGTGTGTGGTCAGCTCTTGGGCTGGTTTGCTTACAGAGAATGGGCCCTTTTATAGACAGAAAAAAAGTTTTTAAGCATTTGAGTTCAGCTCATGAAAAAAGGGAGCAAGCAAATGTGCTGCAATTCTGTTTTTTTCAGTGTACCTGATAGACCAAGAGACGGAGACATTTTCAGCTTCACATCTTTAAAACTAGGCAGCAAACAGAGGCGCCACGCCGGGTTCATTGACTGCTCATGCACTTGAACCTGTTCTTGAAGTAGAAAACTCCGTTGTGAAGGCTGCTGGTGGACTGGGATGATAGGTAGCGGAACTTTTCGTAGGCCTTTTGTGAGTCCGTATTGGTCCATGGAAGCTTGATCTTTGAGGCGTGGTTTACTATGATGTCGCTGCACGACCCGATATGGAGAGAGCCCAGGGCGTCGATGAAGAACTCTGCCAGCAGAAAAGTCTTTCGTCTCAATTGTTCCTCAGTTTCTCTCCAATTTATCTTAACGGCACAGAGAAAAAGCAAACATAGACGCCAACAGGTTGCTAACTGATGACGTCAGAGGTACCAACCTAAGTGACCCTGGCGTGCCAGACTGGGGTCGAAGCCCACCTGACGCACCATGTCTGTCCTCCCCATGAAGAAGTTGATGACAGCGTCGGCCACCACACAGCTGGGAAACCCCTTGATGATGTGGTGGTAGCCATTTCTGATGTGTAAACAGTCGCCCTCTTCTCCCCCTCCTTCCACAGAGATGGTGTGTCGAAATGTTGCTGTGTAACCCGTCACCTCCCGGACTGCACCGCCAACCTGCCGTCGCCAGCGCAGGGGCATGACATGGAGAAAAGCCTTCCAAATGTGAAAAGCAACAGCTCTCACCAGATCCAGAGTGGTCTTCTCCAGGATGTCCACCATCTTCTCCAGCTTGGTGTTTTCGGTGAAGATGAAATCATCGTCCACCCACAGCACATACTTGGTGACCACCTGAGACACAGCCAGGTTCCTCCCTGCAAACCAGCCCTGCAGGGATGAAGGCAGCAGCTTCTCAATCCGCCTGAACTCAGAATTCCTGACGCCGCACCGGTTTTACCTTTCCAAACGGCATGATGTAATGCTCGATATGAGGCCCTCTCACTGGCCCGGGGTGTTCGTTATCGTCTGCTATCACTATGGTGACGGTGGGGTAGTATTCCCGTATGCTGGTGATGAGGTCTTTGAGTTTGTCATAGCGCAGGAAGGTCTTTGTGGCGATGGTGACAAGCGCGCTTATATTGTACTCTATGGAAACACACACATGCACATGAAGACTGACAGCTGGGTTTACAAACATGACTTTACACTCACCTTTTTGGGGTCCAGGATAGTAAAGTTTCGGAATACTTCCATGTCCAATTTTGATGGTAAAAAGCGCTCGATGTCCTTTGGTTCCAAATTGAACTGTGGAGAAGAGAAAAACCATCCTGATGATGCAGCATTTGCAACCGGTTTGTAACACACACACACACACACACACACACACACACACACACACACACACACACACACACACACACACACACACACACACACACACACACACACACACACACTGTCACACCATTCAAGAAGTGGCACTGCGCCGCAGGGATGTGCACGGGTTTCAAACAGCATGCTACTGAAAGCATTTTTTCCAACTCAAATAATATCCTGTAACCAGTTTCCCTCAAAAACATTTGCTGCGGGAGTAATGTCCACTTCTGTATCCCGCCATTCTCCCGCTGAAACGGATGAAAATGAGAGAGAATGCATTGTTCACCATTTGCATGCTGGGTAAGGAGTCTGTCCAGGCAAAGACTTGCAATACAATAAAAGACTGAAACACTGATGTGTTAGGATGTCAGTTTTAATCACAGTACTCTATTTCCCAACTTCCACATTCTGGCGTATCTGTATTGGTTTTCTGCTTATCTGTCTTCTTGCTTACCTGTGTCAGCTGTCCTGGGATGGAACACGGTGCTGGTGTAGGTGACAAATTGCAGCTGCCTGTTCAGAGCTGACAGGAGCGGACTGGAGAGGGTCATGCTGTTCTGACCTTCTCCTCCAAGGACAACCTTGTCTACAATAGCGGCGACATTGAACACCCCCATGGTTGCCGTCAAATACACCTGATCAGAGGGAAAATTCGACATTTCAGGAAAGATTTATTTGTATAAAAATCATCCACGATAAGATGGCAAAAAATTACCTTAGGGTTATTGCTGTTTTCTACTTTAAGGCCCAAACCTGGAAGGAGACAGGTCTTACCATGGATACTTGGTGGTAATGACAGGGTATCGCATGTGTTACTGCGTAGTTAAAACATTGTTGTTTTTAAAACATTAGGTGTGAGTGTTATGGGGTTACCAGGAATGAGGACAGTTTTGAGAGGGTGCACCTTGATGCCCTGGGTGGGGTACTGAAGAGGGCTGTTTGCCTCTGCGACAATTAGCTCATCTGCAGGACTGTAGATCCTACACAGAAAAACACAATATATAATGGATTTTGCTCACTATATCTAATTTAAGGAAAAGTCCTGTGACGGAACTGGTTGCAAACTGACAGCAGATGCAAAGCTTGTATGGTGTACTCTTTTGAAGTGAGAGCATTGGTGGTTTAGTCACACAATGATTTTGCTGTTTTTTCTTCAAATTTGCTGATTCAGTTTGGTTAAAAAAAATAAAAACAGGATGCAAGTTTATCTTGAAATACAACTGGCATTTCTTCCCAGAGGGAAATGTTTCTGAAGGACAAGAATGTAACAAATAAAGCAGAAAATGATTATCTTCAACAGTGGAAATGGCCTTGTTTGTGTAGATTTTAATTTTAATTTTTTTCTAAATGAGTTTTAGTTGGTTAAGTTAAAAGAAATGTTACCTTCCTTCCTCATGGAGTACCTTTCAAGTTTTGTGTGTGTGTGTGTGTGTGTGTGTGTGTGTGTGTGTGTGTGTGTGTGTGTGTGTGTGTGTGTGTGTGTGTGTGTGTGTGTGTGTGTGTGTGTGTGTGTGTTTGTGTGTGTGTGTGTGTGTGTGTGTGTGTGTGTGTGTGTGTGTGTGTGTGTGTGTGAATGACCTATTCTGGTACTGGCTGTACTCTTCAGCTCTGTGACGCTTGGTTTCTTCAGGGTCGGGCTGAGACTCCAGGAAGGCAACCCCAACATCATGGGCCCAGACGCGGGGGTTCAGATAATTGAAAAAAGGCAGGCGAAAGCTCTCCTTGTCAGCCACACACACACACGTATTATAAGCTAACACGCTGTGTCAGGAAATCAGATCAGTGAAATGGACTCGAGAATTCAGAGACAAACAGAAAACAAGCGAGAAGCATTCCTGAGCAGCGTACCTCGCCACGCTCTCCTTCGTGTGATAGGGAATGTCCCCGTAGCTGCTGACGATGTCGTGGCTTTTCCTGTCAATGAATTCCTTTAGCGCACCTCCTCGTCTGGGTGTGATGTCAACTGTTGGGCCAGCGTGAGGGCTCAGGCCCTGGAGCAGCGCGGTCAGCAGCATGCCCAGCAAAATCAGGCCCAGACTCTTAATCTTGATGCGCATCTAAGTGATAACAGCATGAATATATAAAATATTAAAAAGTATTAGAAAATATTAAAATATTAAAAAGTATTAGAGTGTCGTTATTACAGTCAGGGAAGATCTGGGCTGGTCAAAGACTTAAGGAGCTCCATGTGAGGCTTTTATAAAGGAAATTAGGACATTTCCTTCCAAATGTGACAATGCTGCAATTAACAGTTTGGTGAGTGCTGTGGCTTTACATAAGTCTGGGTGAAGTTCACAAGCAGAACTCGCTGAACACACACACACACACACACACACACACACACACACACACACACACACACACACACACACACACACACACACACACACACACACACACACTCTCTCTCTCTCTCTCTCTCTTTCTCTCTCTCTCTCTCTCTCCTCTCTCTCTCTCTCTCCTCTCTCTCTCTCTCTCTCACACACACACACACACAGAAAATGAAAGCTTCAAACTGATCTGCAGCCGAAAGACACAACATCTGAGACCTGATACCAAATGTCACCAAACCTATATCTATATTTAAGGTGGAATATTTTCAATTTTATATATTATTATTTTTTCTCTATATAAGGTATCAAGGCACTGATCTGAGGAAGGCTACAGGAGCAAGATGACCTCCATCATGCTGGTGCTCCATAAGTAAAATGTCTGAACGTTTTTCCTGTATTGTATATCAATTAGAATTCTGTTTTTTTGCTTCTGTTTTTTCCATTAAAAAATCTCGCCTAAAATAGTTAGAGGGTCTGAAGACCTCCCCAGTGCTCTATACACGCTGTTTCTTTCCTAGTTCATCAGTTTTGAACAGAGAACAGACAGAAAATTTCAACATCGCAGACTGTGGTTGCGATTTTGCTGCTAGAATTCCCGGAGAGCTCAGACAGACACAGAAAAGCTTCTAACTTACTGTGGATGACCGCTGCAAAGACTTCCAGACCTCCGAGCGACAGATCAAACATACATGTAACCCCCCCTCCCCTCCCGACTCAATTAGGCCAACTTGCGCAAAGAACCGTCCTGGGTGGGTCAACTCACAACCACTCCCCTTGTTGTGTCGGTTCCAAATGCGAGACGCCTCGTCCGGAACCAGATTTAAAGTTGGGAAACAAATAAATCGATCAACAAAATCATTAAAAAAATATCCTTTTTTATTTTCATCACAGAAGCAGTGAGGAGGCATTTATTATAGTGTTCCCGCCGCCGTTATTTATATCTAAATAAACTGCTGACCGTTTATTTCAGTTGTATGGAATTCGAGCCCCTTTGAGTCATTCCCGAATAGGAATGGTGTTCTATTTTGTTGCATTTAGAATGAATCGTCTACCGTGACTGACATGTCAGACTACTGTATTTTTTGCAACTCTCACTGTCAGTAGGAATCAATGTCAGACAATCATTAACCTATAAAAAGGATGTCTGACACAACAACACAATAGGACACCACTGCTTGGAGCATTAAAGGACTAATAAGGTGATGTACACAAGTGACAACCAGGAAACCAAAAAAGCTAAAGTGAAAATATATATATTTAAAAAAAAAAAAACAACATTTAATTTATCATGTAAAAACTCATCAGTGCGTTGCGGACAGTGTGTGACAGTAGAACATGACGTCAACGAAGACAGGGAAAAGGTTGGAGTGCCACCTAGTGGTGATGGGGGGTACATCCCCGAGATTCAATTTATCGAGAGGAGTCAGACAAGGCTGCCCCGCCTCCCCATGTCTCTCCCTGACTGCAGCCCAGGTCTTAGCAGACCAAATTAGATCTACTGCTGTGAAAGGTATATCTCTTATTTTATTACAAATGAAGTAAAATAAATCCCATTTAAATTCATTCACAATTCTACCCAAGTAAAGACTATCTTAAAAAAAAACTAAAAAGGAAGTTGATGAGAAATGTTTCTGTAAGGAGTACCCTGGAACTATTGTACATTTATTTTGGTATTGCCCTGATGTGAAAAGATTCTGGCAGAGTATTTGTAATTTTATTTATGATAATATTGAGGCTGAGTTTGTTTTGTTTTGGAGGGATGATAATGCACAGAGAAAAGCACACACTTGCATTATTGATTTTATTCTTCTGACGGCCAAATTTCATATTAATTGCTGTAAATTCACTAATAGGAAAACCTCAATTTGTTGCCTTTATTGGAGAGCAGGTACATTTACTTAAGCACATCAAGCAGTACATTTACCCAATCCAGATAACGATATCTGCTTGCACTTATTTAATATCTTTTATGTAACTATTGTTTTGTTGTTGTTGTTGTTGTTTTTTTTTGTTTGTTTTTTTTTTTGCTCAATGTACCTTCTGGCTTTGTTCAATTTTGTTCTTATGGAAGTACTACTGTCTTTGCAAATGTATTATTTCTTTGTACTTGCCACGTTTGTTTTAAATAAAGTTATATATTAAAAAAACACCCAGTGGCCAGAGGTGGAAGAAAACATTTTCAGTCATCAATAAGACAAATTTTCTATCACTGTCAATAAACACCCAGCTGATGTCTGAAATAGCAAAGAATTAATCAAACAAACCACCATTTGAGGTCTGTTCTTTTGAAGAGGGTGAGCCGTTTCCTTCCTGTATACGTCACCGACAAACCAGCCAATGAGAGCTCGCCCTTCTCCAGCGTTAGAGCGTTCTGTCGAAGCATGTAAATCTGCGCGGTTCCTCTCCTCCAAATAATCACCTTATTAAATGGGGGATCGTTTTCCGTCCAAAAAGCAGACGTAGCAGCGGTGTTTGACGGTGTGAGAGGTGGAGCAGATCGGAGGCGTTGTTGTCAAACTGGAAGACTTTGGCTGTGAAAGCATTCGTCCCTGTTCCCAAATGACTGAGCGGCCAGCAGAGGTAAACACACACGCTCTTATAAAAATAATTCTGGTATTAAACTCGTTTTTGTGTGACTGCACGTTCCAACAGACCATCAAAAACCATCTGGGAGCCACACGGTGATTTATGTCGCTGTAGTAGCAGTTTTCGTTCGAACTGGTGGCTTTAATTCTGGCATATAGTTGATGTGAGGAGAGCTTTACTCATACTACACTTTTCAATTCTAGCCCGTATTTATATAAATATGAAGCATTTTATTCTATTACATCTACGCTGAACTGTGAAGAGGATCCGTGTGCTGTTTGTCACGTCAGTAATTAAGCTTTCAATAAAGAAAACATATACTGCGAGATGAATTCCTACACAATGTCCTAACTGTTAAATAATAAGACTTGATTCCACCTCGTGAATCATCCTTTCATTTGTCGAGGTCTTTAACCTTTCCCAGAGTCTCTCCTCTCGTAGGTGTCATGCTGTAACTGGAACATGATTGTGCTGGAGATGGTGTCACCATGAAGGTCTCCAGCTCCAGATGGGCCTTCTGCTTTGGCTTCGTGGTCGGAGCCTTCAGCGGCCACTTTTTTCTGTCTCAAGTGTGGTTTGAGAGGAGCTACCCTGTGCTGTCAGAGGCCCAGGAAAGAGGCTCCATGGTGGTGGAGGAGAGCCCGACCAACTGGAAGAAAGAGGGGGCCACTTTCTTCAACCTGCTGCACCCTCACCACCAAGGTGTTTGAAGCTTTTCAATTTATTACTAAAACTAGGTACAAAAATGCACCTTCTCTTGATGCTGAGCTGTAGGTTTTGTAGTTATTTTCAGTAAAATCAGGAAAGAACAGAGTTAAGTGATTTAATATGGGCATTTTCTATAGATTTGATGATAAAATATACACATCAATCTCTCCCGCACACCAGTTTACACTGCATTTCTTGCTTTGTCGCCCTAGATGAAGACAGTGGGGTTGCAGATATATTGTATCAGAAGGTGCGTGTTCTCTGTTGGGTGATGACTGGTCCGTATAACCTGCAAAGCAGAGCTCGCCATGTCAGGGCCACCTGGACGCGCCATTGCAATGTGGTGGTGTTCATGAGCTCTGTGGAGGATCCAGACTTCCCCACGGTGGGCCTCGGCACCAAGGAGGGCCGTGACCAGCTCTACTGGAAGACGATCCGAGCCTTCCACTACGTGTACGAGCACCATGCCAACGATGCGGACTGGTTCCTGAAGGCGGACGATGACACCTACGTCGTGGTGGACAACCTGCGCTGGGTTCTGTCGAACCACACCCCCGACGAGCCCATCTACTTTGGCAAACGCTTCAAGCCCTACACCAAGCAAGGCTACATGAGTGGAGGAGCGGGCTACGTGCTCAGCAAAGAGGCCCTGAAGCGGTTTGTGGAAGGTTTTCGGACCAAAGTGTGCACACACACCACCCCTGTAGAGGACCTGGCGCTGGGGCAGTGTTTGGAGAAGATGGGCGTTCTGGCAGGAGACTCCAGGGACACTCTGCACCGAGAAACATTTCACCCCTTCGTGCCAGAGCACCATTTAACTAGCACCTTCTCCAAGAGCTTCTGGTACTGGAGCTATTGTTACTACCCCATTGTTGAGGTGAGTTCTTCACTTCTCTTTATCAGTCTGCAATGAAATGAGTGCAAAAATGCCCCAAAAAGCAGCAACGCTAAACGTACAAGGAGGTTTATGTCAGGCAGACGGCTGCAAAGTGGATTAACCTTATTAGAAAGAAGCAAGTGAGGTTAGGAAGAGATCAAAGGGAGAGTACAAAACCGTCCCCTTAATAACATTAGTGCAGATTTACACTTGGAAATAAGAGCAATAGTTGGTGATTTTAAAATCTGTCAAGCAGTTTGTTTGGTCAATTTAACAAAAGGAAGAAGAGATTTTCTATACAGAGTTTTGGTGACCTCTGTGGAGGCTCCACATATTGAAAAAGAGATGAGTTCATTTTAGAGTACATGATTGCAGTGGGGCACGATGTCCCGTCAACAAAGGGAAAATTGCTCAATTAGCTGGTGATGATGCATCTCCCTAACTGTAGTTTGCAATTAAAATGAGACAGTTCCATTGCTGATGTTGTCACACGTCGACCGTGCGGAGCCGCTTTGTCTTTCGTCTTTGAAAGGGAAATAGAGACATTTACCTTCTGTCAAAATAATTAGACTGTTCTTCTGCGTGCTAAATTGAGGTAAAGCGTTATCACCCAGCTCCATGATAATACAACAAAGGGCCAGAGGTTAATTCTGTTTTTTCTTATGATTAAAACACAAGGACCAAACCAACAAGCGTTTGTGACATGGCTCTGTGCTACGGAGCTCTCAATCAGCCAAAACTAAATGTGGACTGCACTTTTACTCAAAACCCATAATTTATAATACATGTGTGTGTGTGTGTGTGTGCGTGTGTGCGCGCATGCGTGGATGGGTATATTTTTCTACAGGGTCCGCAGTGCTGCTCTGACCTTGCCGTATCTTTCCATTACGTCGAGGCACAACTGATGTACATGCTGGAGTACTACACCTACCACCTGAGAGCGTACGGCTACAGGCCGCGTTACCACCCTGCTGTGGGCCACAAAGGTCTGAGCTTCAGCCCTCGCTTGCAGCCCACCGTGCACACAGGACTTAAGTGGACGCAGGGCACGACGGAGGGTAGGGGTCACACCACGCCAACGTCTTTGGTGGGAGGAAACCAAACTAAAATAGATACAGGAAAAAATGATATGAATCCAATCAAAGGCCAGATGAGGCTGGTACAGGAGGTGCAGTAATGCAGGGCGGGCTACCTGTTAGCCAAGCGTGCAGGACGGTGCAGGAGTGCATTTATCTACTAATGTTGCCCCCTGATGAGGGGACGTATGACGCAGAGAGACCCTGGTGTGTGGGGTTAATGTCTGATTCACTGGCAACTTCAAGGACAAACATTTGGTTTCAATCATGACTTAATGAGCATTTACAGTAAATCTCTACATCCACGCAGTTGTGTGTAAGTGTGCAACAGTCAAGTACCACACCTTTGTCAGCAATAGAGCAGGCCAGATGTGAAAAATTCTTAGATTTTTATTTCATCATTTTTAATTTGGAAAGGGGTGAAATTACAGGTGTCACATCTTTAAATTGTTTACTGAACAGTCTCACTGTGTGCTTGATCCAAAATTAAATGAAATCCGTTATCTGATTTTTGCTTCTTTTTTAAAATGAAATAGTTAAGAACAAACAGCTGCATTAATGTTTTTTTAAATGAAGTGAGATGAACTGGTTTGGAAGTGTGAACTTGACGCCACTTGCTCTTTTTCATTATCTTGATTGAGCTGCAATATCGTAAAACACAGCTGAATTCCTCCTGCAAGCAAATGCACTCAATATTTATAAAAATGATGTTTATTATCCAGAACACTAAAAGAAAAAAAGAAATGTGATAAAGAAACAAAATATCAGCTCTTGCATCTATTGTTTGAGACAGAAAGCAAATCTACTACTTTATGAGTTTTTTTATATGCAAATTTACATCCTGAATCATGTCTCCATCATGCGATTCCATCTTTCTGCTGCAAAAAAGTTGCTTTATCATTTTGATGTTTACAGCCCCTGAAGAAACCTACAAGAAAACACAGCGTTATTTACTCCTGTGCTAAAAATGTTAACAGAATGTTATTTCTTAACATGAACTGGATTACGAAAATGTGAAGGACATCAACTGTGTGGTTAACTGGGTTTATTTACTTTATTAAACTCTATTTTCCAAGTAAATACTGTCTTTTTTGGTTGTTTTATTTGAATGAAAAAGAAGAAGCCCTCACCTCAGCCTGCATTTGTTGAGCAAGATTCCCCTCCTCTCTGGATACTCTCTCCTCCAGGGGCCATTATCTGTGAGGGCAGGCATTACAAATTAGTGTCATTCAGACATCTTGTCCGTCTGATGAAAAGAGAAAATCCTTGAATCTAAACGCTGGAGAAAGCCAGCAGACTCATTTCTTCTTTTTGTATTTACCACACTCACCAGGATCTGAGTTTCTTCTTCCCATAAGACCAACAAAAATGTCATGCAGTTCTCCTGTTAAGGTGAATGAAAGCGATTCAGAGTTCTGCTTTATGAGAATTCAAGAAAAGGACTCAAAAGAGTATCAGTTGCACTGAAAGTCTTACTTTTTTGCGGTGACTGCACAGCATCTGCATCTAGCAGATCCACAATGAGATAAGGAAGAAGACACAGACACATTTCTTAATATGAATGAATCATTAAACTTTGGATTAAACACACCCAAGAAAACATTTTGGATGGGCTACTGAAATAATACATATCCATATCTGAGACCTCTTCTATATGTTATAAATATTGAAAGGAGAACCAGTAAAAGAGAATCTTACCGGCATTTCTTCTGCCCATCAAACCCACGAAGCTGTCATAATCCAAATCGCTGTACCGCTTCAGAATGTTCCGCTTTAGGCCGTCCAATCCAACAGTCTGCTGGAAAAGTAAATTAAAAAAGCAAACAAGTATTTTCTTGCAAACGTCTGACAGAATGATAATCGTTACGATTCGTGCGCACGAAGACACCTACATCTGAACTTGAGCTCCGCGATCCGGTCTCCTCGCATCTGGACTGACTGCATCGAAGTTTCATTAGGAGGACCACAGTCACCAGCAGCAAGCCTCTCCTCATTTTTACAACCGACACCTGTATGATAATATTTACATTAGGCATGACAGTATGGTTATTTAATTTCAATCCGAACTTCGAAAGGTTTTAACAATCGGAGCCCATCGTTGCGCAAAGCCGGCTGCGTAATTGGCGCGTAAAAGCGCACGATTGGTGGCTTAAGTGTTCTTATACTTAGTCATTTTTGTATTCTTTTCTCCTATCATTCTCACAGAGTCCATCAAGATATTCCTCCGCGAAATTAGATCTTACCGGTTATAAAAACTATTGCAAATAAAATGATAAAAGTGTGACTTTTTTTTTCTTTTCTTTTTCTTACCTGTTTCCTACCAAGAAGATAATTTTTGGAAATCAGTGCGCCCTGGAGCAGAGCAAAGAGATAGATCCTACTGTGAGAGCTGCTCTGGACAGATGAGGTGTTCACGCTTGAGGGTAATAAATAATAGCTGAATACCCGCGTAACGCCAATCAGCATCCAGAGCGTAGGTGGAGTATCAGGACTTGCATCGCGTAGAAGACTGCGTAGTCTGCTCATTGATGACCACAACGCACGCACGCTCACGCGCGCACGCGCGCACACACGTGTCACAAGGACCATTTTTATTTCTGGCTCCAGCTGATTTTGCCCAATCAGTTGAGTTGACCTTTTGTGTTCTCTCATTTTCATTTTCTTTTTGGTCGACCACACTCCAGTAGGTAGCCATTCAGGCTCATTAAAAATCTATTTAGGATGCAATTCTAGTTATAGCAGCACTTACTGTGCCATCATTCATTCATGCTGAAAAAGTCTGATAGGGAGCAGTTCTGATCAGATGTTATACACCTCAACCTGAAAAATATACTCATTAAGCAAAAGCTGATACAAGCAGAAACCCACACACCTGTGAGTGACACAGACATATATCAGCAACAATGATTGAATTTGAAAGGAGCTTTTTCTGCAAAATCTACAGGAGATCCAAATGTCTGACTTAAAACCTGTAAATATATTGTATATATTTTTTCCTTGTAGATCCTGATTCCTTATTTGAAAAGGAAACCTATTGCTATCAATTACTCTGCTAGCATTTGCTCAAATGTTTAAAATGCAAACAGTCATGAATATTTCAGCAGCTGTACATATAGGTGGAAATGGCAGCTGGTGCAGAGATCAGCAGAGACTGAGGCCTCATATAGGAGGAACAAACAAACAACAAAGCAGCAGGTAAATGCATCCATATACCCACTCAAGGTTTGCTCAGCCATGTTTTAGTAATGACTCCACATTTACATATTTAGGGGTTAGGAGTGCCAGATCTGAGAGATGTGGGGGGAGTCATCAATTGAACTTTTTAAATGATTGATGAGCGGTTTATATCCCCGTCAGTAATCAAAGGGACCATGATTTCTGAATAATGGAGCATAGGGAAAGCATGCCGGAGGCTGTTTATCCACTCTGTTTATCTCTCGACCTGCAAAAGGGTAAATAGGGATGTGCTGGGGGGGGGGGCACATCAACTGATCTGCACAATTAAACTGACGACAACTGTTGCATTCTCACTTTGTACCAGTTTCCGAACAGTGAGCAGGTGATTGGATAATTTCTGCGTGTGGCAGGTTGATGCAGGTAGGAAACGGTAACTGTCCTCCCGTTGACCCATATGGCAAAAAGGTAAAAGGACCTACCGACCAGTCCAGTTAGGATAAAGATCATTCCAAATCAACTTACAGTAAACATAAGTTGTTTTCTGTACTTTTATGTGTTTATCCACTTTTCCTGATCTGATAATTGATGTTAATGTTAACAGGAAGTTTTGTTGTTTTACGTAATTCCACTTCTTCATCGGCTAAAGCTGTTCGAGTCCTGAGGTGCACGTAAACACGGATGAATTCCTCATGCTGGAGAGCAAGAGATAGAGCCTTGAGTGCAGTCACACTCTTCTATTTCCTCTCTACTGGAGCTGTCAATCATCCATTAGTGAAGGCTTTCATGGCCTGAGAGAATAAAAAAAAAAAAAAGGAAGTTCCACCCAGGACAGTGACAAGGCGGCCCTCGCATGGGAGAGATATTATGGAAGAATTAGCATCCAGAAGGACTAAAAACAAATGTGATGCAGGAGAACAGTCCGTCGATGGTGTCCTGTAACCTGGAGGATGATTTATCTCTAGTTTGTATGCTGGCCGGTGTTGCACGCACCGCTCAGCCAATGAGTCCAAAGGGGATTGAGCATGTGTGAACACAGTGAGAGCAAAGCAGTCACTGCACACACAGGGTGGCTCTTGCTCGTGGCGACGTGGTGGCTAAAATAAACTACTCTAGACGATTCGCGCCCCCCCCCCAAACACACACACACACACACACATACACACACACACACATACACACACACACACACACACACACACAATAGATCATGAGACACACCTGTCAGTAATCAAGTTAATGGGCTCTGATCAATGGTGGATTTGAGTTATGCTGTGCTTTAGGCGTGGAAAATGACTTTGATGAGTGTGGTTTTTTTTCACTCTGCCCTCTCCTCCATGAACTCTGACTCAGGAGGTCCTTCAGTCTCGCTTTCATCTAAATGTTAATTTGAAGGCCATTTCTTTAAGACTGGCATGGATGCTGATGTGCCTTGAAAGTCGATTTGCATCCAGCTGCAATAGATACGGGAAACTGTGCCGTTAAACCAACAGACGTCCTTTTTTCCCCAAAGAGCTCCTGTAAGTGTTTTTCTGCTCTCTGCTCAGAAAGATTTTGGTCCACTTTGGTCCTTTCTCTGTGATGATTGAAGGCCTATGGGAGAAAATAAGGCCCTCTGATGCTGATGTGGCTCTTAAGTCTCCCAGCCTTTTTCAGATTGGTAGATTGTTTTGCTCTATTCTGTGAGAGCATTGCCTATTTTCTACTCATCACACTGCCAGAATGTTCTAAAAGACAACCACTCATAAAGGCAATCTCTCTGTTATGCCTGCACCCTTTGGTTTGCACAGTTGTTGATAAAACTTCTATAATCATGTACTTTACAGTTGTTTTATGCACATGGAATTTATTGTTACTATTTGTCCACCCAAAATCTGTTGGGTCTTGTATGTTGGCAGTATTCATCCTGATAGGGCCTAACTGGCTGCAGAAAACAATGTGTCAAATGAAGTTTTAAATATAACCATCTGAAAATGTTAGCAGGCTTTTAATATCTGTAGGTGGACATTATCATAGTCTATCTGATGAGTATTATGCATAAGTAAATACTCCTCCTGTATATGCAGAAGCTCATGAGTTCACGCTAAAGTTCTGTAACACAGAGGTTGTAGTTCATTACCAATGTTGAATAATGGAAATATTGCAACTGAGCAGCCATCACACCTGGATATTAGATAGCATGACCAGATGTGACCTTTCCATTCTCCTTATTTCATTCTGTCCGGGACTCTCATAAAAGACTGTCGAGGGAAATTATCAAATCGCAGGGTTAAAGCCTAGCATGGCGACTGAGAGCAAAATTGGAATCCATCAAACACTTCAAGGCTTATTATTGTGTTCTTAATTACTCTTTTTCAAAATGTCACTTCCTGTGCGCCTGTTCTTAGCGACGCGGTAACAGAAATTAAAAAATGAGGAGGAGATTGCAACGTTTGACAACCTACCCCCAAACAAATGTTTTAAACAGATGCATAAGTCCACTGTAAGACACTGTGGGAAATTTCCCATGACACAGCTGGAAGCTATATTGACCAGAGGTCTTTATTAATAACCACTCTCATTTCCTCTGGGGCTGGATTAGAACAGGACTTATCTGGTTATTTGCTAGAAGTTGGAATATTAGCTGACCTTAACAGCTTAAAGTGATATCCAGCAATGGCTGACTCACACTATATGCAGATGATGGATGGATTTTTCTTACGCTATATATTAGTGACAACAGGTGGGCATGGAGTAAAGGTAATTTTATAGACAATAAAAGATTGGCTGCTGGCACTTTAGGGCTCCATCCTGCCCGTTTTCGCAGGAGACTGGGACAATGAAACACATTTTTCACAGAGCTCCGTGCACCAAATCTGCCGGCCGCGTTAGCTCGAAGAAACAGCTCTTATTGCTTCTGTGTTATGAAGAGATCGGATGCTAATCAACCGTGACATTAGGATGAAGACTGCATGCGACTGCAGTGGACCGGTCGTTCTCAGTCAGAACGTTGGGTTAGCTTCCAATTTTATGGTTTATTCCGAGTTAATGATGAATGACCGGGTGATTGATCACCTGAAGAATGCATTTACTTTTATGCTTCCTCTTCTGTGATTGAGGCCATTTACAAATGCTTAAATTTAGGAAATCGTTACAATCAGTCATGTGACTGGGATGACTGCTGCTGGCTTTGAGGAATGCACACAGGTGGAAGCATATAGACACTGTTTACCTCTTCAACCATCAGTTTTATTGGTATAGGGATGATTTGTGACTTTAACTGTTGTGTGTTTCTACTCAACAGAAATAATTCTGTAATAGATGCAAATCGGCTGCACCTCAAAGGTCAGAACTAAGTCTGTGGCTGTTGACCATACCCATGTGCTCGTCTGGGTAATCGTGCGTGCTCCCAATAAAGCACTTTATCTAGGGATTCCATGTGAGAGCTCTTTACTGAGCTATCTGCACATGACGGCGTAGACATGCATTTGCACGTACGGATGACTGATGGCCCCAGGCCCTCCTCTGTAAATGACAACAACCATCCATAACAGACAGGCAGAGGCTGGTAAAGTGATTATGTACGTCCTTAACACACAGTGTCCTGGTAAACACAGCTGGCACCACGTCTGCCGTGCACACCAGGGCAGATTAGGGATTATGTTTTAGGTATGTCATCAGCATCGCTGATGGATGAACTGCACATTTATTACACCTCACTTACTGTAGAAACAGTGTGTCAGAGATGGTCAAGGATGATAACAGCTGATAAGATACCACATAGAGGGCGCTTTATCATGCCGAGAGCATGGGAAGCACATTAAAAACTTGTTACACATCACTATCTGATAATAACATACATCATAATTCATTATAAGTCTGTATAATGAGATTTTTAGCTGACAGCGCTGCGTCCTGATTAGAATGAATGTGCTATTATTTGCCTCTGATAAGCCTGCATCTAGAAATAGTGGGAACAGCAGCTGGTCAGGCTGGATAGAAGTATTGAATCCTATCTCAGAATGAGTAAAATAAATCTTTTGACTTAGAGCGGTTGTTAAAGAAGGGGTGTAATTTGTCACATTAGTGGCTGCAAATGAGCTTTTCCTACTCTCCAAGTCTAAAATGTCTCCTGTGTAATAACCTTGAATATTAAACAACTCTCACACTCGACCAGAGCTGTTTTTCAGACTAATTTCATAATTTTTGTTACCTGTTTTAGCGTCTGTATCGGTATTATACAGTATTTGTTATAGTTTATGGCTCTTAATATGGCCAACTGGTCCATCAAAGATTCATTCCATCAGAAATATTAAATTTCTCCGCGAAAACGCTGGACGCCACATCAGCTGTGCAACCACACTTGATGACAGCATGTTGAAAACTCTGGAGAAAACTTGTCACATCTGCTTAGATTAACCACGTCTCAGACAGTTGATAATGTGTCAAGTACTGGAAGGTGTCCCAATTGGGATTCTGTTCATTTTGACCACTTCGCCGTCACCAATGTAGGAAAAGGATGGAAAGAAAAAGCTGTGTGTTAACTGTGCACCTCCACGATCACTCTGCTGCACTCAAAGTGTTGATAATTTGGGTTTATGTCCACAGTTAATGCTTATGATGAGTGACAGCGCTAATGTGAGCTGCTGCCTTGGACTGGTACAAAAGAAGACGCGCACGTCAGATGATGAAATGATGACTTGCTGTCAAAACAGGAAACAGTTGAATGACAGCAGTATTTGTTTGCTTCCGCCAGTAATTCATCGTCTAATTAAATCTGGCATCCTATCGTTCATGTTCTGTTCTGAGTCCGGTTCTGAAGCTGCGCTGGTGGCTGCCGCTATTTCGTCACCAGCATTTCCTCTGATGCTCCAGGGTGGGCCGTGCACACAGGGAAATTCAAGCAGAACGTCCTTACAAAGACATGTGTGACTCACTCACACCTCTGGGTAACATATCAACGAGGAGCTATACTCTTAGCTTATTTTTTATCTTGTCTTATCTTAGTTCATCAGCTTCTCATGGTCTCTGCTCATCACGCAATCACGGGGTGGTGAAGAAGGTTTTCGTTTTCTTTTTGGTTTTTATTTTTTGGTTTTGCTGGGTTCAAACGCATTTTCTTATCTGTAAATATATGATTATATTGCTCTGTCATTGACACCTCCCCCTTGGTGATTGCATATGTATATGCTCTTTGTATGTTCCTGTATACTAATGCATGTGTGCTAAGCAGAGTGTTAAAAAAAAAAGCCATTATCCATCTGTAGAGACTATGCTTCTTCCTTCCTGTACCAACCTTAAACCTCTCGTTGTTGCCAATTTAGAAGCATAACTACCCTCCTCTTTAGGTGAGGCTCCTTACGACACCCACAATCTACACTTTATACTGTAGGTCAAAGTATACATTTTAAACAGTCGCTGACTGACTGTCTGTCACTCTTTCCTGTCATGTCAGGCAGTATTGTTTCTATGTCGGCCCAGTTTGGTCGGTTCATGTTTTCCGTTTGCTTTGGTTTAGCTGGTTGTCTCTTCCCCTCCTTGCTTCCGTCCTCTCACGCTTGCCACACCCCTGATGGTTTGCACCTGTGTCTCATTGTGTCGTTGTATTTAAGCCGCAGTCTGTCTCGGTCAGCGCGTGCTTGTCTTGCCTCAGAGTCAATGTCAAAGCGTGATTTCTTTAAAGTGTTTGACCTTTTTTGTCAAGTTTTATCCTCCTCATTTTATGCCTTTGCCTTTCTTGCCTGACCTCCCTCTACCGACCTGTTTTTGGCTGATTAAACCCCTTTTTGGAACTTGGGTTATGTGGGAGTTGTGCATTTGAGTGTGCTTGAGTGTGATATTTCCAGGGTGTTAATGTAACATTTCCAGCACCTTAAAACTGTGCGACATATTCTGACATATATGGGTGACAGACATGCTGTCTGTTGACTGAGGATATGTACAAAAACTCCTCTTAGCCTACTTGGAAACCTTTTGTATGGCCATGAATATTTCAAACCTGTTTACTCAGAGAACATTGAAATTCTGTCCGTAAAGACGCAGTTTTCACCCAAGGACAAACAGCTCGGCCTCGGTGCACTTTGCTGTTGGTGAAAAGGTTTATTAGATTCCTTCTCGACATCGCTGGTGCTGTGTCGGTTCGCCTTGACCGTTCAGCTGCAGACTGTCCTCCAACACGTGCAGCTGCAGGAGGCTGCTGCCATGCCAACCACTGCCTGTTCAGCCCCTCAGATATGTGAAAAGTCACCAAAAGGCCTCTGGAGAGGAATGCATTGAGAAACTGTCACTTTGGAGCCTTTGGGAACAGGCTTCCACTCAGGGTTTATTTCCCTGCACCTGAATTATTGTTGTATGACACGATCTCTTTGTACTCAGAAATGACCTGAGAGATTAGGCCTGGGTTTCTATGACCCTGGGTGGGACGTATTGTATGGATTTCTTAATTTCCCTGAAGAGGATGGGATATTACAAGAGCTGATCCCACTAACACTGTTTTTGTTGGGTTTTTTTTTTGTCTCCAAACATGCTTGCTGCCAAGGCAGGATTGATGAATGTGTGTCAGAGAATATGAATAAGAGCCTCTTTCCATAATCGTCTGAGACGCTATGAGAAGGAGCTGCATAGTATTTCAGAGGCAATTTAAAATAAATGTTCTGCTAGTCGTGCAAAACACAGGTAGGTGTAATGAAGAGACAAACAAGCCTGACTGAAGCAGCACAGTTGGTCTTAACTCAATTTGCTGACTAGTTAAGGAAATGAGATTATAGGCTCATCTTCATTGCGGTGATTTCTCTTTCTCTCTCTCTCTCTCTCTCTCTCTCTCTCTCTCTCTCTCTCTCTCTCTCTCTCTCTCTCTCTCTCTCTCTCTCTCTCTCTCTCTCTCTCTCTCTCTCTCTGTCAGACTCTTTGCAGAGTCTGGGCTAATTAGCTCCTAGCTGATGTCCCTTGAACTGCCGTCTCATGGATGTGGAGGCAGGCAGGAGACCGCACGCTTCCATTAACCTTTTGATGCGATGCTGATGAAGGACATTTGTTGTGCTGATGACGAGCGATTCCAGCTCAGTCTGACTCAATACGATGTCTCAAGTTTTTTTCAAAGCAGCATGTAATTTTACCCATTTCACATGCGCTATATGCATCCACTTTCCTTTCCTTTTGGGATAAATTGGGTTGTTAGATACAGCACAAAAGAGAACTGTCACACATCTGTTTACACACCGTTGCATTGTGTGATTTTATTTTTCTGATAGCCTGATCAAGACTACTTCACCTATACTCGGGTGTTGGTTCGTCATCTCTTTTTTTGTAGCAAACGTGAAGTGAAAAAAAGAAAGAGCCCAAAGAACATGCCCTCTTCTCTCTGATCGAGGCTTCCATTTAGAGAAGAAGTGCCTGTACCTCAGCTACCTCTTCAGATTCTATTTGAAGTTCACCAAGTAACCATCTTGGCATTTTATCACCAAACCTGGATCATAAAGCTCTCATCAAAAGAGCTGCTGCTTCTTAAAAGTGTGACGCATCACTACGGTATAGAGTAACGCTAGCTTATTTCTTTTACTCCCAGGTATGATGTGTTGGAGAAATTCATGCCTTTCTAACCTTGTTTTCTTGAATTTAAACAAGATCCTGTAAATTTTATCTTGTATGTTCATATACATATAAACTACATATAATTCTTAACTGCATTATAAAACAAATTCTCACAAAATGGTGGTCATTAAGTGCTGCAGCATATTTTTTAAAAGCAAAGAAAGTACCCTCAGATATTTGGAGCTCTAAAATGTCCTCTTCTGTGTTCACAAAAGTGAAAGGCAGCTCTGTGCTCCCCACACAATGACCTAGCTGTTCATATTAGTACTGGGAAATTTCTTTTTGTTAAATTCCTTCAAAGTGCTGATGATCAGGGGACAATACTCTTCATTCTAAGGCACAAAGGCTCTCTGCTGCCTCGGGACTAGACCTTCGGCCCAGATGAGGCGGTGGGGCCATCTAGCGGTCAGATTCTGTTTTGTTGCGTTAACGCCAGTGGTTGGGCATGTTTGAGAATATTCCAGAGAAATACAGTATGTTGACTATGACTCTGCTCTGAACAAAGCTGCTCTTCATCAGGCGGAACAATGCATCACCAGTCCGACACACAGCAGCTCCGTGTGTCCCACTGACATTCCAGAAATGTAGTTATGCATCTTTGCATAACTAACCCCTTTAAATATGATCGGACTTTATATCGGACATAGATTAATGTGCCAGACTGAGTGCCATTACATACCAAATTGTTGTTATTCTTGTTTATATAATTTTTGTTGGAGGATATTGTAGATACAAACCTATCATTAAGAAAATCTTGCAAGCACGCTTACGGGCTTAATGATATAAAAGCACTTGCCTGTAAACATATTAGTGACAGATACAATAGTCAATCCCATTCATGATAATCAGTAACAACACTGAAATTTGTTTATTTCATTTAATGATTTATTGACATTTATTTTTTTTTTTCCCACCATGGTATCTCTTGATACGTAAGCATTTACCATAAAGATTCTTTTTCATTTAAATTACATTTATAATGTTTTAGTCACATACACATTTATTGTATTTTTTTTTTTTTATTGCAATAAACAAGAGTAGCCAGAATGAGTCAGGTATTGCTACAATTCGCCATACAAACTGTTTGTCTCCATCAGACAGTGAAATTCAAAAATAACTTTATTGGCAAGACAAAGATAACGTCGAGGCCTCTGCTCTGGGAGAGGCTAAGGGCAGAATAAGGCTAAGGCTAGTAGCCTAAAATACAACTAACATGAAATAACTGCCCAGAAAAAAAAAGGGAATCTAAGATTTATTTCCTGTATGTGGATAATGACAGTGAATCAGCATGAAGGTACCTATAGAGCTGCTACTCAGATGACCTACAGATGCAAGATTGCATGACTTTATTTCAGGCTGGGTTGTTGATCAAATCCCATGATTTCCTTAATCTATTTTTTTTTTTCCATTACTGTGTTAGGCCACTTTATACAAGTAGTTTCAGGCTGCCTCCGACTGGTGGACAGTACGAGGATGGAGCAGGTCTCAGTACGCACTCAAATACACATGATACACACACCAAAGGAGAGCACGGACCTTCACTTTCAAAATCAGCTCTGCAATAAAATGCTGTTTCAGCAACAAAAAAACAATAGCACAACGGTGGAAGCAGACACTAAGCCAGCTTCTTTTTTTTTTTAAGTAATGGCATGATGATGATTATGTTCATCACGATTTCCACTTAAACGTACGGTTGACATTTCTCGCACACGGAGGAAAAAAACAAACAATGCAACTTGGTAAGTCCAAATGAAAATGAAGGCCTGTAGAACAAACCGAGCTTTAATTCCTTGACACCTAGCTTGTACCCTGTTCCCTAAGGTGAGGCTACCATACAAAAAGGCCCTTTAATATGAAGGGTCGGTCCCTAAGCTCAGCTACACCTCCGTGTCTCACTGTCCCTCGTTTGTGCCCTCTGGGGCTTTGCACTCTGCACAAAAGAACAGGAAGGTCCGTCAGCTGGTGTGCTCTCACTTTACTAATGATTCCAGACAATATGTCACAACAGTGTCACAATGATAACGAGTCACTCTGATAAAAACTGCTCATTGCATTGCAATATTCAGACGTAGGTAAGACATAAGAGCTCATTGCTTCTCAATGAAAGGGCACAGTGTAGTTTCAAGGTGTCTGGCGAGATCACTGCTGCTGCTGAGCGAGCTACTGTAGCTCCCCGCTCAAGGGTTCAGTCTGCCTGTCTGCGTCCACACTCAGCCACCATCCAGTCATTCCCCCCCCCATGGATGACGCTGCTGACAGTTTCCCTACCTACAAAAATATTTCTGTTGCGCTGTCCGGTCCTGCTTGTTATCATTAGAATGATTTGTTTTCCATGTGCGATTTACAATGCAAAAAAACAGTCTAGACCAAACAAAAGTGCTCACCAGTCTTTGTAAAAGAGAAACAAATCATGGTGGATTTCATGGCTTTCAGTTGTGAGACAGGAAGTCCCGAGCCGGCCTTGGATGGCTGTCCGTCCGGCTCAAGGTCATTTCTCAAAGACTGTATTTGGCTTTCATCGTGCTCTAATGTTCTGTGTGAGCGTTACATATGATTGCCATCATCAATGCACCCTCTATGAAAGGAGGAGGAGGAGGAGGAGGAGGAGGAGGAGGAGGAGGAGGTGACAGGCAGGAATAGAAGAGTTGAACCCCAGTGATACACAAGGCCAACGTGGCAGCAGTGCATCACGAGGCTGCATGCAGAAACAACGAATGCTTCGGCACACAGGGTCGAGTGAGACCTCTCTCCCTGTGAACGGAGGCAAAGATGAAGATGCTGATGATGTTTATGGAAGTAGAACTATTGTCGAGAACGTCTGAAGCATTCCTTTCTCCATCAAAAACAGCAGTACAGTACATACCAACATGTGACTAACGCTTGTTTCTCTATCTTCTCTTCCCTTTTTCAAGGCTGTTCTCTGATCTTTACAGTGGATGGCAGATGTGCCCTGCAGCCGTCTGTTTTGGTACAGTCTATTTTAAAACACAGAGTCGTTTGGGCCTGTGTGTCTGCACAGTCCGCCTTAGGTCAATGGCCCGTGCAAGCCCTCCTCTCACCTCACCCTCCCAGTAAATAAAAGTAGACTGTAGTCCCCTGCAGTCACTTCTCTGCACTCTCAATCCCGCATCTGTAAGACCTGTTCACACGTGGCAACCGGCTGCCCGTCAGTCAACGTCTGGTTGTTCCTAGCGAGGACCTGGAGTCTGGAACCAGAGTTTCCAGCCTCCAGCACCAGAGGGGGGTGCACTGTGCACAGTGTCGCGGAGGCCACCAAAGCTACATGTGCTGCATACAGCATAGACCCATGGAAGCAGCTACCCTACTGACAGAACATTAGTGTCTTGGGCTTTGAGGTGCATAGAATGAGACAAAATAACACACTGAGCTGAGATGACAGGAGCAAACCAACCTGGTCCAGAAGATGTAACACCACATGGGGTGTAATGCTTTGAGAGAGGTCTGCATGTGTTTCTTCTGTCCTGTTGAGGAGGCCGAGGCAGGTCCTCATTGCAAGGGAGAGGTAGGGAGGGAAGTGACAGATGTACAAGGGAGGGTAATGCATAATGACAATCTCTCCTCTGTTCATTCCATCTGAGCCCCCTCCCCCCCACACGCACACATCCTTGAAAGGAAGGGAGGGTTCCATCTAAAAGGAGGGAAGAGAGAATTCTACTTCATTCCGCAACTCCTTTCCCCTGCTTTTCTCTCAGTTTAGTATTTAAATGGTTGGGTTTTGTGTCTCCTATCAGTCGCCGTTGGTTGGGTATGTTTGAATCTTCACAGTGTGCTTTTGGAGTTGCTGTTCCTCACAGGACCCGGTGTCAGTACGGGGAGAAGAGGATGGGCCCGTGCGTGGTACGGATGGGCCCCGGAGCGGGCCTTAGGATGGCGTGGCTCAGCGGCGGGCCTTGCAATAGATGATGGTGTGGGTGGGCTGCAGGGGCTGCTGCGCGAAGAGCCAGCTGGTTCGAAGAGGCCGCGGCAGCCATTGCCGCGGCAACGGCCAGGGGGTTGGGCAGAAGTCCCGCGCCCAAAGCTTTGGTGAGATCCTTGGAGAAGGTCAAAGAAGACTGCAGAGAGGAGTGAGTGTGTGTGTGTGTGTAGAGAGAGAGGGGTCAAGTAATTAGTCCCAGAAGGTCAAAATAGGCAGAGAAAAACAAATATAATAACGATGCAGATGTGAATTTTTAGAAGAGGTACACAGCCAAAGCAGTGAGCTGTACTGACTGTGTCACAGGAGACCTTAGAGTCTAATGGTGAAAAGTTACCGTCAGATCAGCTCCCCTGTGCTTCTTATGTCGGCTGAGGAGGGGGTTAGGCTTGCCCGCCATGCCGTCTCGATGCCTTCGACTTGATATGTGCTAAAAGTCAAGAAAACGGGAGCACAATTCTAAAAATATCTCTCCAATTAACCCAGGAAGAAACCTGTTAAACGCACAAAACATATTTTCCATAGATGTCGTATCATCGCTCCTTTCTACCTGTTTAAGTTGAAGTTCAGAGTTGACCCGCACATTGCAGATCTCACAGTGGAAGGTTCGTTCCTGAGTATTGGGGTCCACCGGCCCCCCTCCCTGCTCTCCACTGGGTTTGGGACCCAAGCGAGGATATGCTTTGATAGGTCCCAACCCACTTCTGGCCTCAAGAATAGTTTTGTGTTTAGTACCTAAAAGATAACAAAGAAAATTATATGTCAATGATTTTATGATTTTAAAGAAAAAATATTGGAAAGAAAAAAGCAAAATCATACAATATGTCATTGATTTGATTTGATTTGATGAGTTTAATATTGCTGATGTGAGGAATGCTGCTTCAGTCTGACTGTGGCGATCACAAGAATATACCACTAGAGGGCAGCAGCCGCACAACCACGCTGATGAATGAATGTCGGGCTCAGGCAGCGTTGGTGAGAGTGGGTTCTAACCTCAGCAGTTTTCACACCAGCATCCTTATTGTCTGTGCATTAATGCTGTTTTTGAGTCTTGGTCTTTATTCACAGGGAGCACAAACAGTCCTGCTCAGAAATAGAGGTTCATGCAAAACCAGAATTTCATTTCTGGTTTTGATGTTTCCATTAATTACACCTGAAGCAAAGCCATCCAACAGCGGACACACTTACTACACACACATATTACTCCCACAAACAAAGAATTACCCCTCTATATCTATATCAATTTCAGGTTAACCAAGGTCACACTCTAAAAATAAATAAATAAACAAACAAACAAATAAATAAATAAATAAATAAATAAATGTATTCCACTGATTATGTTATATTTGTAGTTTTTATTGTTTTGGAACTGTGCCACATTGACAGCACAGCACAGATCGATCTCCTGTTCTCCTCTTTAATACTGGCTCTCTCCTCTCAAATTAAAGCATCCTCCTATTTGTATCTGCGTCAATCTCCAAAGTCACTCTGAACAGAGTTGTGGTTACAAAAGAAAGATCTCTGCGATGGGCTGCTCATGCTGGGGAACATGAAGGCGATGTGTTCTATTAGGGAAGATTAAGTATTGACTTCTCTTTCTCATAGCCAGATATATGCTCTTGGGATTTATGTTTTTGCCTTTGTTCTATTTTCAGTCAGTGCATTTCTGTCTCCGTTGGCTCAAATCGCAGTGTAAACACATAAACAGGGCAGCGGAGTGCTAAACTGTTGCATAAATGTAAAAATGATACATGAATATCATATCTCTCTAATGTGTTGTTTTTTTGTAGCTTTTTTTTCTGTTCTTGTCGATTGCTCCGTCCTGCTCCTGCATCTGTAGGACATATGATTTTATTTTGGAATCCAGCAGACAGTTACAGCGTTGATTCTGATTGCTTCCAGATGATTTTCACACACACACACACACACACACACACACACACACACACACACACACACACACACACACACACACACACACACACACGCACATGAATATTTAATTGGCACATAGTCTATAGTTCTATAGATAATGTAAATCAAAACATAATGTTTCAGTGATCGTGCTTTTGCTCCTTACTGTAGTAAGATGTGCTATTTGGGTTATTTTCAAGCTCGCTAAGCTGAATTGTACCCAGGATGTGTGTGATCCAGTCACACTGAGCCCATGTCTTATTGTCTGACATCGAGAACATGCTGGAAAAATCTGTGTGCGAAGGTCAAAGACAGGCGATGAGCACCAAAGGCTATTAAGAATCAAGTGGCGTCATGAGTGAGCACTGTAGGAATTAATGCTAAAGTGTGAATTACGAACACACACACACACACACACACACACACACACACACACACACAAAGATATGCCCTTGTCCTCAGCCTAATTCCCTCACCGCTCATCCGCCTTAACCATCCTCCTCTGCAGATGTTTTTTTTTTGCAGAAGGCTTCAGGCTGTATGGGGAACAGATTCTGGTGCTGCGTGCTGCATATGTAAAGTAAATCCTGAATATTTAAGTGGGGGAGCAGTGTAAGAGCTGCGTAGCTGAAACCTGGAGGTGCCTGCTCTGTTACAGCCTGCACTCCTGCCAGTGTCAAACAGATCATTTTTCTGCTGATCCGTGTTGCCCTCGGTAACCTTGATTGACATGCTGTCAAGTCAGCAGCTGAAGTATTGGTGATGACAGTGAAAGCAGACAAACAATCTAAGTTTGTCTTTCTATTAAACTTCTATTAACTTCTGAAGAGCGGATAAATATAGAATTTATAATGAACTGTAAATGTATGGAATGCCATGTGTTTACTGTATGGACACATGACAAACATTAAACCATCTATAGAAATGACCCATATGGGTTGGACCCCCAGACATGTGAACACGTTGTCGACCCTGTCAGAACCAGTCTGCAGCCTCAGACCCTCAGGCGGGGCCCTTCTGCTTGTTCTGAAGTCAAGGATGAGGACCAAAGGAGACCGGGCTATAGAGGTCAGGGTCCCTTGGCTACAGAATGGCCCGCTTGAGCAGCTAAAGCTAGCCGGAACAGTGAATTATTTTGTGTCTCTTCTGGAATCCCACTCGTACAGGCTTTCATGAGAAGTTGCACTGACTCATTGTTTTATCATCCTTTAAATCGTCTCTAAATTCTGTTCTGCTGTTTTTGTCGACTAATTGTGTTTTTTAAAAGCTGCGATACAAATCAATGAGTCATTCTTCCTTCTCTTCATGATGAAAAGCTCATTGGTTGATGTTGGTTATTGATGCTAGATTTAAAACTGTCCCACAGATTTGCTGGATTTTAACTGGGTTTCTTCATGATGTGAACCCACCTTTGTTGTGAGCCTCCAGCTGTGACAGTGAGTTGACGGCCACCTTGCACAGCGAGCAGTACAACAGCTTCTTGGCCTTGTCTTCCTCCGTCTCTGGATTCGACGGGCTGCTGGAGGCCGAGGCGCTGGACCCTCCCAAAACCAGCTGCCCGGGCCCGGCCTGCTCTGAGCCGCCACTGCTGCACCCAGGGGAGGTGGAGGATGGGGGAGGAGTGGGTGTGGGCATGAGGGGGCACATGGAGGGCACTGAGGAGTCCATGGGTGGGGTCGGTGGGGTGGTCAGAGTGGGAAGGGGCCCTGGGGCGAGTAGAGGCCCATTTGACTGTGACAGAGGCTGCAGCTCATCTACAACAAGAAAGAAGATAAAAATAAACGCAGAGAAAATCAAAGACCTCTTAAGATTGAAGGAGCATAACATTAAATATAAAAGTCAAACCACGCGGTCAACCCCTCCCAGTTCCACATCACGCTTTGTTGTGCACACCAGTACTGAAGGTTTCTAAAGGGAAGCTCTAATTTCTCGCTGCCATGGTTGGCTGAACAGGGTTCCATGTTTTCGTGATGCAGTAGCTCAGTCACACACAGTAGAACATGCTCAGCGTGTTCTCATCTTTCCAACTCTCACTCATGCAGTTGAAATGTGGTTTCTGCAGAGGCCTACTGTTCCTGTTTTGACTTTCTTCCACACACCTGTTGATTCTGGCTGAGGCTGAAGCACCAGATTATATCACTCCTCTTCTGCCTTCCTCCGCCCGCTCGCCTGTCTTCATCACTTCACATTGTGCCGCGAGTTTAGCTCGGATGATGATCATTTCTCAGGACAGAGCATGTTAAAGAGCATGTTAACATGTAGATTTCCAGGCACATGTTTCTAGTTAGCCGCTCCCAAATTCAACAACTTTGAAGCCCTAAATCTGGGAGGGGCGAGCGGAACTCCTCCGGTCCGCAGTGGGCCTCCTCCAAACTCCACAGGGTGCATGTCCAAATACAAAAGCACTGACGGATTATGGTATTAAAGGGCAAACACGGGGGGGTTTCTGGGAAGAAAAGAAATATTGACTTCACCTGTCCATTTCGAATTCAGAACTCCCCTCTCACTTTGTCATTTTGTCAGGAATCCGTACATGAAGTCATGTTATTGTTGCACCCTCTCGGTGACTAACGCATGGTCATTTCAGCTTTAGAATGAGACCAAAACTAACTCCCAACTACGTCATCACGTTCCTCTCTGTTCCACTGCTTCTCAAATCTAAAACAATCTCCGTTTTTTCCAGATGATGTTTCCAGCTGTGAAACAACTTTATTGAGAATTTCGTGTTTTCGAACTCTATGCGGTCGATTAACGACCCTGGAAGAAGTGTGTGTCTAAACCCTCCACATGCTGCCAAAGCGAGCTGGTGAGGTTGATTTAAGAGCTTGTACCTACAAGTGCACAGAGAAAGAATGACAGAAGACAGCTTCCCCCTGTATGAAGGCAGGTCTGAACATATGCACACACACTCTATCACAACGCTGAGAAACAACCCAGAATCCACAGAATTCCAAACATATGGTTTAAGTTAAAAATAAATGGGAATGAGTGGAGGTGCACGGTTAAATATGAGAGATTTATAATCATGGAGCTCTGCCACTCCACATCGCTTCACACTTGAATATCTGTCAGACTGCCTGTTGATACTAAACTCATCCTTTTATGGGTTCAGCTTGAGACTAAAGAGCCTTGAAACTTCGTAGCAACTTGTAATGTGAATGTGTTCACACACAAAAAATCCCTTCAGATTGAAAGCTTTACACAGCTTCGCTAACACATTTCCCTTGTTGGGTTTTATAGGCGTTAGCAGAAATTCAACAAATAAAAAGGCAAAAACATCAAAAGCATTTATTTGAACTAGTGGGAGGTGTTTGGACAGGTTCTTGATCTCTCCCTGGAGTCTTCTCTGTAACTTCAGCCTTCAGGTCAGCCTGGCGATCCACACACCAGGCTGGGAGCTGGGCCGGGGTTTACCGGCTGTCCAACCAAACTGGGAAGGACAGAAACTGACAGTAATTTGAAGAGTTTCTAACGACAACTGTGTGCTATGTGAAACTGATTTGTAATATTCATCAGTAATGACTGACCCTGTCTCTGTGTTGGTAGCTGTCTCCTTTTTTCTTCTTTTGAAGGCCTGGTCTTGAGTCCCTGGTTTCCAGTTTATGCTGATGCTGCTGGATGACTAATATTATTGTAGCTACTCTGTTTTATTTGTGTTGTTCTTGGAGCATCACTGTAGTTACTCCAGTTATCCAAAAAAATTGTGTTTATATATAGTGATTACTCTCAACTGTCACAGACAGGAGACCTGCGATGAACTCACAGGGCTTTTTCTGGAGTTGACACTGAGGTCACCATATTGGTCCTGGGACACTGAGCCATGCAGCCATGTACATAATACAAAGATGGCTTATTCCTGTTTAAGGAATGATCTATTATGTGCAATTACCTAGAGAGAGAAAATCCACAAGGTTCCACCCAGCAAAGCCACATATTAAGTTCAGGTCATGCAGAGTGGTGGCT